>CALNHX010002907.1:0-164241 GCA_940337035.1 Agriotes lineatus | reverse complement strand
TAATACATAATATTACCAAAGAGCATATAATGAGAAGAGACTCAGCGCTGGGCAGTATTAGCGTATAGCTTAAAATCTCCCGCCCGCTAAGCTCCCAGGTCTTATCCCTCTGGCGGGAGGGATCCCAGTTAAACAGCTCAGAGCAAAACCATGAATCTAGAATTCGTTGGTTTAAACTGCAGTGCGGTGTTGCCAAGGTTAACACAACCTTCGAACGATAATAACTTTGGTTACAAAATGCCAATTTTATAAGTACATCCTTTATCTAATAGACTTGTCTGTCTGGGACGCTGGTCCGTCCGGGACGCTGTTTCAGCAGCCAAACCGTAAGAGATAGAGAAAAAAGTTATTAAAGTTATATGTTTGGAATGGTCATGTCAGTCCAGGAACCGAATTTCAGTCACGTGACACTTCCGGTTTTCGAGAAATCACGTGATTTCCGTCCGTCCCCACCGTCCGTCCGGGACGCTGGTCCGTCCGGGACGCTGTTTCAGCAGCCAAACCGTAAGAGATAGAAGAAAAAGTTATGAAAGTAATATGTTTGAAATGGTCATGTCAGGTCAGGAACCGAATTTCAGTCACGTGACACTTCCGGTTTTCGAGAAATCACGTGATTTCCGTCCGTCCGGGACGCTGGTCCGTCCGGGACGCTGTTTCAGCAGCCAAAACGTAAGAGATAGAGAAAAAAGTTATTAAAGTTATATGTTTGGAATGGTCATGTCAGGTCAGTAACCGAATTTCAGTCACGTGACACTTCCGGTTTTCGAGAAATCACGTGATTTCCGTCCGTCCCCACCGTCCGTCCGGGACGCTGGTCCGTCCGGGACGCTGTTTCAGCAGCCAAACCGTAAGAGATAGAAGAAAAAGTTATGAAAGTAATATGTTTGAAATGGTCATGTCAGGTCAGGAACCGAATTTCAGTCACGTGACACTTCCGGTTTTCGAGAAATCACGTGATTTCCGTCCGTCCGGGACGCTGGTCCGTCCGGGACGCTGTTTCAGCAGCCAAAACGTAAGAGATAGAGAAAAAAGTTATTAAAGTTATATGTTTGGAATGGTCATGTCAGGTCAGTAACCGAATTTCAGTCACGTGACACTTCCGGTTTTCGAGAAATCACGTGATTTCCGTCCGTCCCCACCGTCCGTCCGGGACGCTGGTCCGTCCGGGACGCTGTTTCAGCAGCCAAACCGTAAGAGATAGAAGAAAAAGTTATGAAAGTAATATGTTTGAAATGGTCATGTCAGGTCAGGAACCGAATTTCAGTCACGTGACACTTCCGGTTTTCGAGAAATCACGTGATTTCCGTCCGTCCGGGACGCTGGTCCGTCCGGGACGCTGTTTCAGCAGCCAAAACGTAAGAGATAGAGAAAAAAGTTATGAAAGTTATATGTTTGGAATGGTCATGTCAGGTCAGTAACCGAATTTCAGTCACGTGACACTTCCGGTTTTCGAGAAATCACGTGATTTCCGTCCGTCCCCACCGTCCGTCCGGGACGCTGGTCCGTCCGGGACGCTGTTTCAGCAGCCAAACCGTAAGAGATAGAAGAAAAAGTTATGAAAGTAATATGTTTGAAATGGTCATGTCAGGTCAGGAACCGAATTTCAATCACGTGACACTTCCGGTTTTCGAGAAATCACGTGATTTCCGTCCGTCCGGGACGCTGGTCCGTCCGGGACGCTGTTTCAGCAGCCAAAACGTAAGAGATAGAGAAAAAAGTTATTAAAGTTATATGTTTGGAATGGTCATGTCAGGTCAGTAACCGAATTTCAGTCACGTGACACTTCCAGTTTTCGAGAAATCACGTGATTTCCGTCCTTCCGGGACGCTGTTTCAGCAGCCAAACCGTAAGAGATAGAGAAAAAAGTTATGAAAGTAATATGTTTGGAATGGTCATGTCAGGTCAGGAACCGAATTTCAATCACGTGATTTTAAAAAATATTGTTTTTATTTCATACGCGTTCTATTTGAAAAACGGTCTTTTTTGTTTTATTAAATGAGACATTTGTCTCACTGGTTGCTAGTAATTCCTAATACGTTTACATCAACCGTTGCTTTGAAGTATAGCAATTATTTGTATTTATCGTGGTTTTTGTTTGTATACCTATTTCTTTGTAATTGCAATCGCAAAACAAACTAAACCACACTATAATGCGAAATACGCGCGAAATATGCGTTGCCACGTTTGCGATTTGTGGATTTATATTATAAAGTTAAGGGCATTTAAAATCTCTTAAAGGGTTGCTGTAACCTCATGTCGTCAAACGTTTCCACTGAACATATGGATCCTATTGAGGTCAAGCTGTCTTGCATACAATGCTTTGGGTTGCACGAGCCGCTCGCCTTGTCTCGCCCAAGCGTTTAAATGACAAGAAATGTTTATTTATGACTCTGTAAATTTAAACAGTAATCTAGAATAAGATAATTGTGTGTCATTACATGAAAGTCGTCATTTTTAACGAAAAATCGTGAAGATGGTAACACTTTTCTTAACGCAAAATCCTGAAAAACAACACTTTTTTAAACTAATTATTTGATTGAAATTGTGAATTGTCAATTTGACAGTTGAAAATTCTGAAGTCCTTTTCGACACAATTTTGAGTTACAAGAGATCACTATGCAATAAATAACATGTACAGTCGGCGCCTTAGAAATTGAAACAATACTATGATATATTTTGCTTGTATTTTTAAGTGCAGAAACTGGGCTTTTGTAGTTGTGATGGTTTTGATTGTTATGTCAGATTTTTTATTGTTTGTCAAATATGAAATGACAGCTCACATTAATGAAGTAATCACAGCAAAAAAATAATAATAACTTAAATATTACAACATATGTTACGTGTCCCGCTTTCTAAGGCGCCGACACGTATGAAAGCAACTATTTTTTACTCATTTTCTTGCGTTAATCGCACTGCAAATTCATGAAAAAAAGTATGACTTCCAAAACTAGTTGCACACATAACTATTTAAATTTTTTTATTTGAATAAGTTTCAACGCTCACACTGACAGTCATAAAACGAAATTTGTCTTCAAATTTTACTGCTAACTTTAATAAACCTACGTCTACTGTTTTTGTAAATTAAAATGCGAATAATTAATTTTTCGTTGACCGCTTGTTAATTCCTAAAAAAGGATGGATTAATAGATGTCATTAATACACTGTTTTTGATTAATACACCCTTTTTCAATAATTAACTGTTTTTGTGATTTTGACGTTTTGATGATATTTTGCATGAAGGTTAGTTGTGTTAATCAAATTTTTCACCACAAAAAAGATTTTGTGGCCAACGAAAAAAATGTGTAATCAACTCGTTTGTTAATGGGCGATTAATAATCTCAACTATTAAAGGCACTCGCATCGCTCGTTCGTGCTTTAAACAGTTTCGATTATTAATCGCCTTCATTAACACACTTGTTGGTTAAATAACTATTCCCACAACAGTTATACAAAAAGTTGGCCAATGGTATGTTTTAATAAAAAAAGTGTTACGAATACAAGAAAAAATTAAGTAGTTCCAAAGAGCATATATATGCTCTTTGGTAGTTCTTTATTTATTAGCTGTAACTCGCTAGAACGGGTAGGTCAGTATCTATAAATAAATACGAGAACCGAGACAAATTGTACTTCTGGCTAAAATAGGTACTCTGTTCTTTGCTTTTGGGTTAGCCATAAATACTTCAAACTTTATAGTTGGTAAAGAAACATGTGATCTTTACAACAAAATGAATTAGGAAATTAGGACAAGTAATTTGATTTTAGTTTAGTTCAGAACAAGCTAGCTGATGGTACAGTACCGTACAGTTTAGTAAGATCTGGATTTAAATCCTGTATTCAACGTATTTACGTATTGAGATTGTGTTTTCAGTATTCTTCGGTTTAATAATTGGTGCGACGCAAGTCATAATAATAAATTTTCAATGGCTCCTTTAACATGTGCCTATTTTGGTTGTTTGCGAAATCGCAAACAAGACTGCGATTTAAGTTTCTTTCGTTTTCCGAAAGATACCTGCAGAGGTGGGAAGTGGTTAAGTAATTGTGGAAATCTGAATCTTTATAAACTCTCTTCTGAACAATTACGTGAAAAGCGAATTTGTGCCGTGCATTTTAGTGAACACCATTTTATGAATTCATTAAAAAATAAATTAGTTTTTGATGCAATTCCGTTGCATTACGAAACGAATAAGGTTACCAGCATCTAGGGCTTGACTGAACAATGTGTTCCTGTGTCGCCGGAGAAAATTTTGTTAAAAAAAGAAATTGCTCCGAAAGTGTATACGAACACCACAAACCGAGGGAAATTGCCAATTGAAGAACATCTCTCACCGTCACGCTATTCTGGTTCGGAAGAAGACCGTATTCTATTACAGGTGAGTGCTATTGTACAATAATTAATGATAGACAGTATTTTCAAGGGTAATACCACACAAGGTGAAACTTTTTGAGAATTTTTTTCGTTCATATGCAAAATATTGCGTTTAAATTTCTCGAAACCAAGTGCAGTTGAGCAGTTTTTGTTGAGAGAAATTTGCAATAATTTGCATGCTGACGAAAAAATTTCTCTTAAAAATGCTGCCTTGGGTGGTATTTGGAAAGATTATTCAACAATATTGGTAGATGACTTTTACCGTGTTCGACAGCACACATTTTTAACGATTTCCACTATTAATTCAATACTGGAGCTTCCAACATAATTATTATGAGTTTTTAGAACGAATATGATTTGCAAACTTCATTTTGACGTTTTGGTGAAATGTCCGTCAAAGGCTACTCACTAAATTGAAATCATTAACACGAATCGGGCTCGCGTGAAAACACTGCGACATTAGGTGTTTTCAAAGATAGTCAATTTTGATTGGCCGTTTCTGACAAATTGAACAATTTTCATTGGTTCGTTCATTATAGTGTTGAATAATCTATATAAGTGATCTTTGTGTAAGTCTAATAGTTTTAGAAATATATTCCAACCTCACATAGTGGGTGGACCTTGTACAGGGTCCGGCAGGATGACCGACCATATTTAAATTGTTAATAACTGTTGCAAATTTTAAAATATTCATTTTCACACTAATACAGATTTACCTAATCCCTAATTTGATTAAATTCATCAAGTTGGGCAACTTGATTAAATTCATCAAGTTAGGTCTATCAAACGTATTTTAAAGGATTTAAAATGCCTTCCTTACAAGGTTCAAGAAGTCGTGCACCAATTACTACCATGAGATTTAGAAGTTCGGGTTACGTTTTGTGAACAATTCCATCAATTACTGAATAATAACCAAATTAATTTGGAGCAAGTGCTAATATTTTTAATAAATAAATTATATTGTAAATAAAATTGGCAAGTTTTTACTTTACATTTTTGAAAAAAAAAATAAAAATATTTTAAAATTTGAAACAGTTATTAACAATTTAAATATGGTGGGTCATTCTGCCGGACCCTGTATATTCTATAATCAAAATTATCTGTTAAACAATTACAGGCAATGACGGATATGTCCACGCCTACTAAAAGACGGGTTCCAAGGTATCAATCGTCTCCCATATACAAAAAACGCATAAATAAATTAAGGAAAACCATTGCCTTAAAAAATTCTCGAATTCACCGCATGCAAAAAAAAATACTGAAAAATCCTTTCGATATGAATATTTTGAGTGTGCAGCCGAAAAATGTACAAGTATTTATTAATATGCAGCTTTTCCACAAAAGAGGCTACCCTTGGACAAAAGAAGAAAAGGAACTGGCTTTGAGTATGTATTACAAGTCCCCCGCGCTGTATCTTTTTATGCGGGTAAATTTAAAATTTTCATTGCCTTCCAAATCCACGATAGAATCTTGGTTAAGAATAAATCAATTATCTACGGGGACTGAAACCGAGCTTCTTCAGAAGCTAGCGAATAAAGTCCGATGTATGACAACCGACGAAAAGCAGTGTGTTTTGCTCTTCGACGAAATTAGTATAAAGAAGGGTGTTGACTACAACTTTCGCCACGATAACATTGAGGGATTTCAAGATTTAGGTCACCTCGGACGGAAAGCTAAAGTTGCAACTCAGGCATTAGTTTTTATGGTCAGGGGACTATTTATCTGCAACAAGCGTTAAACACGAGGCTCTGCGTGATTTAATAGTAAAAAATATTGAGGCATTGCAAAAGATAGGTCTTCATGTACGAGTTACAACTTGTGATCAAGCAGCTAGTAACAGAGCTGCATTTGCGGATTTAGGAGTAACAGAAGATAGACCATATTTTTTTATTCATGACGTAAAAATTTTTGCCATGTATGATGTTCCACACTTAATAAAAAGCGTAAGAAATAATTTAATTGCTAACGACTTTTTTGTTGAGGATAAAATGATCTCGTGGAATGACGTAGACAAAACTTACCAAATTGACAAATTTTCCACTACAGCTGTTGTTATTATTTTTGTTAAAAAGATAGAAGTTTTTTGCAGCTAGGGATAACTATTTACTAAATTTATAGTTCTCCATAGTTTTTTCTTCTCTAAAACATAACCCCACGTAACTAAATCAAATATCTTGGGGGGTTTACCTACATGTAATCTGGTTACACATTGCTAGGTTGCAAACAACAAAATAAATAAAGATTGTTATTTGATATTTGAAACATAAAACCTGTGTTTTATTTCTTCGAATACAATTCATATACAGTGTCTCCCCGGATAGGTGAAACGACTCTTGTAAAATGTAAAAAATTCTGGATTTAATTTTTCACGTCTTGAGGTTCAGCCCTCCTTGGTTAAAGACGAATTTTCAACATATTTTTCTGTAGATTAGTGTGCCTTTTATGTAGCAAATACGACAGAAAGTTATTAAGAAAAGTTGTTTAGAATCAACATCCAAATCCAAATTTACAGGATTTTTGTAACAGTAATTCATTAACAGTGGTAGATTATAGTTTTTTGAAGCCATTTAAATATATATTAATTAGAATTGAAAAATATTTATCCTAAAAAGCGCATTGCATAAAAAACGTAAAAATTATGCAAACATAATACGTTTCGGTAAATAATAAAAACTCTTGAGATTTTTTAGAGTGTGTTATTTTTAGCTAACTGAACAATCTCAAAGCCAGAAAACACCTATTTTTTAACTTTAGCTAAAAAGTAAATTTTAAATTTTTTAAATATTTTCAAAATTTCACATACAACGGTGTAATATTAAAATTCATTTTTTTATGTGAACACTTTAAAAATTTATAATTGGGAAAAATAATATAAAATGTTAATTACTTCTTTAGATTTTTTATTATTTACCGAATAGTAGTATGTTTGCATAATTTTTAGGTTTTCCATGCAAGGCGTTTTTTAAGTGGAATATTTTTCCATTCTAATTAATATCTATTTAAATGGCTTCTAGAAACTTTAATTTAGCCCTGTTAATGAATTGCTGTAACAAAAATCCGTAAATGTTCTTTTACAGTTGTCCAAATAAAGAGATTTGTCTTTGTCCAATTACATGTTCTAAAAATCTCCTTATTTAGACAATTGTAAAAGAACATTTACAGAATTTTTGTAACTGAAATTCATTAACACGGCTAGATTAGAATTTCCGTCGGCGGTTGCCCCAAATTCAAGCATACATAATATCTGCGTTGATTACCTGCGCCTCAATAAAAGCCGAAACGGGCCATTATACCATGCACCGAAGTTTTTTAATTTATTACCTCCGGATATTCGAATGATACCGATTAATAAATTTAAAATAACAATAAAATCGTTCTTGTTAAAACACGCTTTTTACAACAACGAAGAATTTTGCGCGCGCATTGGCGACCTCATTGAAATCTTACTTAATTTCGGAAAAATGCCTTTCCGGATTTTAACAAATTCGAATATCTGGATTGTAAAAGGCCTGGTAGTTTGCTGGTCCCTACGACCTTCTTACAATGCGGCAACAAATCTGGCAACATGGGCAATTTATCTTCGCGCTCGAGGGTTTGTGCAGCTGTTTCAGGTAGAAAACCCAAAATAACCTTTGCTTTCTCCACATTTTAATTCGAGAAAAGTGGTATGCAACCCAATTAACAAGCAATACGTTTACAGCCATAAGCTTGCGCCTCTTCTCATTATATGCTCTTTGGTAATATATAACTACCTAAAATCTATTAAAAAGTTATAAGCGAAAGTTAACAAAAACATAAGGAAAGAACTCGAACGCTCATTTGAATCATTAAAATTGCTGAGAGTTGAAACGTGCTCATTTGAAGTATAATTAATCAATAAAAAATTTATGTCAATAAATATTTAGTCAAGTTTCGAAACGCGCATTTGATACACTAAAAATTTTAAACTCATATAGAATGGAAACCGCAGATTCTCTCGGAGAATTGAACAAAAACGTAGTTAAAATTTTGAAAAGGACATATTTGGCTTTACAATCAACATACGACGGTGGTGGCGACAACGCTGGCGATGCTAATATTAAAATGTGGATCAATTATTGTAAAACAACTGCAACATTACTTCGGCGAGGTTTGCAAAATTGTGATACAGTGGGGTCTAAGAGGAAAATTGAGAATGAATTATGTCTCATAAAAAAATTCAAAATTTGTTTCAATAGACTTCTTTCGCGCAATATTCGACACAGAAATACCATTGGATCGCGAGTTGTTTGGGAGAATTACAAATCTGCGTTTCATAAAAGAATTCAAAGTGCTATTATTGTCAATCTAAAGCATACCAAAATGGTTGCATTTCTTGAAGATTGTTACAAATTATTGAAAATTCGCATAACCAATTTGTTCAGCAGACAAAATACGGTACGCAATTTTAAAATTAGTTTTAGTTTTTGTGGCGAATTTAGTAAAACGTTTGAAGGCGCCGACGAACCCATTACTGACTATAAATATTTCAATACAAGAAATTTTATAATCGAAAATGCTTTTACGGTAGTGGAACAATGGTTTCAGGAAAATATTGTAGACACAATTCTAAATCAAATTAGTGAGTTTGTAACTACAGGTTCTGGGTGGCGTCTGACTCAAATAGTGTCCTTATATGTAAACATAAACTCATGTGAACGACTGTTTAATGCAGCAGCAGCTCCTCATATTGATTTACCGGAGCAAATCAAATATAAGAAAGCTGTTCTAAATTTGCCGAGCAATAATCTAGATTGTTTTTTCATTGCTGTAGCTAGTGCTATCTGTAAGCCTAAAGGCAATCCATCCCGCTTAAGTGCCTACCCCTACTATAGTACAGTTTTGAGTACAAATGGTTTTAAATTACCAATGTCGCTAAATCAAATTCCGAAATTTGAGCAAATAAACAAAATATCAATTAACGTTTACATTCTGAAATTGAAAAAAGGTAAATTTATCACGCTACCGATGTATTTAACCAAAAATAAATTAGATAGTCACGTTAACTTACTAATGTTAGAGGAAAACTATGATGCGGAAGAAGATGATGAAAAATTAGAAAATGCTTTTACTAATGTCGATTTTAATTTTCATGATGATGATGATGATGATGGCTGCGACGATCTAAATTTTTCAGAAAGATTAGTTGAGGCAAAGCGAAGGCATTTTTGTTGGATCAAGAGTCTTTCTCGTTTAGCGGTTTCGCAGATTAATAAACATAAGGCTCGATTGTACATTTGCGATCGATGCTTACAATATTTTTATAAAGAGGCTAAATTATCAGCGCACATTCAGGATTGTAATCAATTGAATGAGTGTAAAATCATATTGCCGTCAGAAAAGAATAAATGGCTTTCGTTTAAAAACGTTAGAAACCGTATTGATTTACCTTTTTCCATATTCGCAGATATTGAATGTCTTTTAAAAGTAATTGGCGACAACGATCTACCATCGAAATTGCTGCCACATGCTTGCAAAACAGTAAAATATCAAAAGCATAAGGCGTTTAGTATGGGGTACTACTTTCACAGCACCTATGATGATAATTTATTATATTTTAAGCAGTACAGGGGTAAAGATTGTGCTGGATGGTTTGTTAATGAGCTAACATCGGTTGTTACAGCAATGAGTCCAAACATGAATTGTCATATTTGCGATAAGCCCTTCCAAATAAACAAACAAGTTTGCAGGAATCACTGTCATATCAGCGGTCGCTTCAGGGGTTTTAGCCACCAAAGCTGCAATTTAAACTATCGCATTTTTCCGGTGATTCCTGTGGTATTCCATAATTTTAGTAATTATGATTGTCACTTCATAATAAAAAAAGTTGCTACCTCTGTAGACGGTAGAATTGAGCTAATTCCAATAAACAACGAGAAGTATATATCGGTGACGAAAACTTGGGGAAATTCTCAGATAAAATTTAGATTTATTGATTCATTCAGGTTTATGGATTCATCGTTAGACCAGTTAGCGTCGTATCTCAAGGAAGACGACTTCAAAATTCTTAAAAAGAATAATGTAAATTTAAGTTTGAATCAATTACAGTTGCTAATGCGGAAAGGTGTATTTCCTTATGAGTATGTAGATTCTTTTCAGAAATTAAGCGAAACATCGCTACCGGATATAGCTAAATTTTATAGTTTACTTACTTTGAAAAATGTTTCTTCCGAAGATTATGCGCACGCTAGCAAAGTTTGGGCGGAATTTAATATAAAAGATTTAGGCGAGTACAGCGATTTATATTTGAAAACCGATCTTACTTTTAGCCGACGTGTTTCAAAATTTTCGAAAAATGTGCAAAGATATTTTCGACTTAGATGTTTTGCATTATTATACAATTCCCGGCTGTGCATGGGACGCAGCTTTAAAACTAACTGGAATTCAACTAGAACTCCTCACCGATATTGATATGCTTCTCTTTGTGGAGCGCGGCATACGTGGAGGAATTAGCCAAGTTATTAAACGCTACAGCGAAGCTAATAATAAATACATGGCTGATTATGACAATCAATTACCCTCTAAATACCTTGTTTAACTAGATATTAATAACATGTATGGACTCGCAATAAGGGAGGCACTACCCTTTGGAAACTTTGAATGGCTCTCCTCCGACGACATTCAAAATTTTGATGTTTGCACTATAGCTGATGATAGTGAAACGGGATACATTTTAGAAGTGGATATTGCTTATTCACAACACTTGCACGACCATCACAAAGACTTTCCTTTCTTTTCGGAGAATTGAGTGCCGCAAGGCTCAAAATTTTCGAAATTAGTTACAACCCTATACGATAAAGAAAAATATGTAATTCACTACAGGAGCCTTAAGCAAGGTATTTCTATCGGCTTATCAATTAAAAAAATTTATAGAATATTAAGTTTTCGTCAGAAAGCTTGGATGAGGGGCTATATCGATCTAAATACTCGTTTAAGGGGATTAGCGGACAATGAATTCAAAAAGTATTTCCACAAACAAGCAAATAACGCATGTTTCGGCAAAACGATGGAGAATGTTCGTCGTAGGAGGGACATAAAATTAGTGTGCAAGTGGAAAGGTTGTTTCGGGGCTGAATATTATATTTCGAAGCCAAATTTTCACAATCGGACAATAATTAGCAAAAAATTAGTTGCAATTGAGTTGAACAAAACAGAAATTTTAATGAATAAACCAGTCTATGTCGGAATGTCAATACTGGACATATCCAAAACATATATGTATGACTTTCACTATAACTATATAATGCAAAAATTTGTTAATAATAATATGCTTTACACCGACACTGATTCATTTTTGTACGAAATATATACTGACGATTTTTACAAAACTATGATAGACGATATTCATCGATACGATACGAGTGACTACCCCCCTCACAATATTTACGGCGTTCCCTTAGTCAATAAAAAGAAAATTGGTCTAATGAAAGACGAACTAAAAGGCGAAATAATAACACATTTTGTTAGATTAAAGTCTAAAATATACAGTTTAAAAGTTAATAACAAGTGTAAAATTAAAAAGGTGAAGGAAATTGTAAAACATGTCGTACGAGAAAAATTAACCTTTGAAAATTACTATTCCGTGCTTAGAGATGGAATAGCAGTTTCTTGCAATCAAAATAGAATTAGATCCTTCAAGCACAAAGTTTATACTACGCATCAAAACAAAATTGCTCTTAGTAACAAGGACGATAAGAGATTCATTATGCCCGAAGGCGTATCGACATTGCCATGGGGTCATTATAAAATATGTGAAATAATAACAAAGCAAGCAAATTTGAGCGAGGACAAGGAGTGTGAGACTAGTTTAGTTTAGTATTTTAAGTGTATATATTTAAGAAAGATCGTTATTTGACTAATATAGATTTAGGTAATATTCTAGTTTAATGGTGTCAGCACTACTAACATCCTATGTACTTGTGTATACAATTGGTCGTCTAATAAAAAAAGATTATATTGAACGCATTTTCTTCTTTTTGTGTCATAAATTTAAGTAGCATTCTCACTACAAGCTGTAGCCCTTTTTATAAATAAAACAAAAAGTTCGGTTAAACAACATTTATTTTTACTAAACATCAACTGAGTACATTTTAATATAAAAGCTAAATTATATTACACAACACCTTGAAATTGACAATACAACAGCATTTAATAAACTTAAATAATGAAGCACTGATACATAATTATTTCACATCACAAAACTGAAAATAAAGATATCAATATTTAACCCTTAAACATGCACCTAAAACATAAAAATTACTTAAAGAAGTTGCAATTAAAATCTTAAGATAATAAAAGTAGCATCCTCGCAGCCGCCGGCGCCGTCGTTAGTGCAACTGTTTACACCTGCAGCAAAAGGCTGTTCTTAGTAATCCACGATTTTTCATTGATTTCCAGCCACTTCACATACATCTGATTTCCTTTCTTCTTCAAAATTTTTTCGATAAGGTAGACATCCGGATGATTGGTTTTCTGCAGCTCCAATTCATAGAAAGTGCCAGCAAGGGAAGTGTCATGCGCATCTTTCAGTTTATAAGATACGGGATTGGTATTCTGAGTTTTTGTAATAGTAAATAACTCTGTGGACCAGTTGGGCGTGAAGCCGCCAGAAAAAACACCTTTATATTTGCTAATTCTGACAACATCTCCAACTTTATACTTTGGATTGTGGTGTGGCGATCTTACTTGAAAATCTGTATAGACTAATCATTTAGTATCAGGCTTTACATCATTTGGAGCCATTTTAATGGCCCTATGCTTAGTTTCGTTATATTTTGCAACTATATCTTGCAGCACATCTATCCACTTATACTTTCCACGTAAACTAAATGATTTGTATAATTTGCCTTTAATTGTTCTAATAACTCTTTCAACGATGGTTGCTTTAATGCTACTGTATGTGGAATAGTGGTTAATGTGATACTCACGCATTTATTCTTTAAAATGACTATTGTAAAACTCTTTTCCGTTGTCTGTCTGCAAATTATGTGGCGAAATTTTGCTATCACGAAGAATACTTTTCATAGATTTTGTAACTTCTCTACCATTCTTAGTCTTTAATGGTCTCGCCCACAAAACTTTTGAATAGCAATTAATCACCATTAAAATGTATCGATAACCTTTATTTGCTCTTGCATATGGTATAAATTCAGCCAAATCTGCTTGAAATAGATCAGAGTATCCTTTAATGGACGTGCGAAGTCTAGGAAAATTTTTTCTAGCGCTACGATGTAATTCGTCAACAACTTCCAATTTCTTATTCGTCATCATCGGTGTCGCTGCCGCCGCCGCCGTACAATCTGTGAATGCGGCGATTGGTTCGTCTGTCAAAGCGGCGGCGGCGGATGCGACGCTTCTTTTCGCGCAGAAGTTCCTTTTCCTCCCTCCGAGTTCGTGCAAGTTCGATTTGAGTTCGTGCAAGTTCGAATTGTATTTTATACCAGCTGATTCGTATATCTGCTATTATCTTTGTTGGTAAAGGTAATTTTCCCATCTGTCGATGCTGGTATATACTGCCAGCTACTTTATTTACGCATATGCGATATAATGATGTTGGGTTTTGACGGAGTATTTTCTTGTAGGCGAGTAGATACTTGCAAGCTTCTGCCAAACCTGTTGTCCCACTCAGCGCACATAGTATAGGTATTTTCATTAAATACATATCCATTGACACAACTAAAAACAAGTACCAGAATTCGAAAATACGGGCACGCGCGCGCGACTTGGAAAAATCTATACGGCCCGTCTGAATTGGTCGGCGCTACAGTATAATTGACTCATCGTCAGTGTTGCGCGCTCCTTCACTAATCAGTAAGAGAGATTGGGAAAGTGGAGAGGAGGGTATTTAGGGTTTTAAAATGCCATATAGTCTAATTATATCATCAAGTGTTTCTTCTGCTGTTGTGCCGCCTTTTGTCGAAGGAGGTATCGGTATATTTAAATGATTATATAAATCATTACATCGTTTAATTAAAATCGGAAAGGCCTTCATTATAGCTACAACACCATCCTTGGTATTATCTACAGTCGTTTTTAATTGCGACATTTTCGCGTCCACATACATCGGTTTCAGATGTCGGTTGTGCAAGTGATGTAATCCGCTTGTTTCTAGCATCGAAGAACTGCGATTTATTATCCAACTTTAAACAATTTCTTTTCGTCGCGTCATGTTTGGAATCAACATATCTTTTATTTGTCGCATCGTTTCCAGCGACAGGATTTATCAACTACCATGTTTTCAGAGTATTTTTAGCCTATCCTGTGTGCTGCGCGCAGCTCTCTATAACTGATCAGCTAGTAATAGTGAAGCTCCTAAACTACAGAATATTTTATGCAATAATACCCTCCTCACGCAATTCGGAAATGATTGAAATAATTTCATTTCTATTCTGCAAACTGTTGTTACCTGCAGCATTCGCTGCTACTAATAAGCGCAACCGCTGCACTAATTCCCTAGACGTATTCCAAAAGACATATTCGACGGATTTGTTATTCAGCTGTTTAAATGTCCTTTTACGCGAAAGTTTAGTACGACCAAAACCGCCACTACCTGTTTTCTTTAGATAAGGTTTAATAAAACGTTTAAATTTCCAGTTGGTCGAGTTTACAATTTTGCCGGCTTCTGTACGATGTGCATGTGACTGCAATATAATATCTCTGTAATTGCGCAAATCATTTTGTTTTAAAGCACTTTCCTCCGCTGCGGTTAATTTCTTATGCGTGAGTAATGTGTACAATCCTTTAGTGCCGGTATATCGCTTAGTATTAACTACGATATCTTTACCTGAAATATGTACATTTGATTTACCTATTTCCCATGTATTCGATTTGGATTTATAATGAAGCGCAAAACGAGAGCGATCTACATTTTCGCTATCTTTACGACTTAGTAAGCGTGCGTAATGTTGAGGCAATTCATGGTATCTATTCATCTCATCATCGTCACTACCACCATCAGCATCATCTTCCTTCTCACCATCGTCACCACCAATATCGCCATAATCGACACCATCATCATCATCATCATCATCATCGGCGATAACGTTGCTGCTCTCGGCAGCTTCTGACTTAATTATTGGTAATTCATCTTTCTTCGAAATATGTAATACACCTGGGCGGTGCTGAGCTGTAGAAGCTGTTGATTTCACAGCAGTTTCTATTCCTTTTAATGGCTCTATTATTTGTTTATGAACATCGCGATATATATGTTCAGCTTTAGCTTTGTCTCGCCTAAAATCTAAAAATTTTTTTCGAACTATTTTCGCAGCGTCGGCTGCCTGCCGCTTCAGCAGCTCAGTACTGCTGCTCATTGTTATCGCCAGAATGAATTACTTAGTATTTTCAATGCATATATAAGCATCGAATCCTTTACGGTACCTGCCTTGATTAAGAGCACTATCTTTGACAATTACAATAAACCAATTTTTGGAAGGACATATCCGCCCCGACATGATCGTCATAAATATGCTTAAGGTTCAAGTCGTCCTGTTTAAACAACACCAACATATTTGCATTGTCTCGTATTAAATGTTTGGGAGTCCTCGCATACGATTGACTTAGATAAAATACATCAGTACCGCTATGGCGACCCATACTAAAGAATTTTCGAATTTTGTCTTGTTTATCGCACACAATATCATCGAAAATAAATATAGTATCTTCTTTAACTTTATCTGGCGATATAATTGCTTCGTTCTTATTATATTCCGAATACCCCATACCCTCGATAGATTTAAGCACTTCTCGCAGGAACTGATATTTTGGCTGATTAAGCGATTTTGAATAGATACATACATTTTGAAAGCGCAATCCGTTTGCACTTATAATTAGACTTATCATTGTAAGAGTTTTTCCGCAATTAGAAGGTCCGCAAAAAATGCAGCGAATTGTCGACGGGAATAGATCACCATGTTTGGATGTTAAGGAACTGCAATGATCATGAACAAGATCTAAAATTGTCAAGGACAATTTCTGTTTAACGATTTTCATTATTCTGAGCTGAATTTCAAAATAGCGTAAATTTATAGTTAGAAGGATGTATGAATGTATCGCGTAACATCTTCAGTAAACGGATTGTATTCCATCATGGCGTCATGCAAAATTACACAATAAGCTTTAGTTGTAGCCGCAAAGTTATTTGAGGATTCAAATTCTAGTCTTATATCGACGGTGGAATCTTTTAAAGATTCTTGCTGTTTGGAGCAATCTATTACGAAAATTGGACAACTTTTATACTCGCTCTAAGTAAGCAAACACTTATGAGGCTCTTTTCCGTAGTACTGTGCGCGGAAACGGCTGTAATTTAAAAATGCCGTAACGTAGTCGTCACTATCAAAATCGAGGTGCATGCGTTGATAAGGAAAAACTTGAGAATTGAGATAGACTTTTAAATCGGTTACGCTTGAGTGCATGAAATTAGTCGGATTTCCGTTTCTAACATTCGTGTTCTCTCGCTGCAGCGCTACTAGCATCCACCGAGGTTTTTCTAATTCATTCGAATTTTTTATTCTCCATACTTGTGATTTTGCATTATTAAATGAAGGCAATTCGTGCAATTCCCATTGTCTAAATGGCATCACAATAGACGAATTCATCTTCAGTTCATTCATTAGATCGAGTTTTAACTCATCACCTAATGTAATATGGGGAACTTCCCATGAAACTTTGGTTATAGTAAAATCAACATCGGTTCCAGCATCCCCCATCTCACTTTTATAACAATTAAAATCATTCTTTGAGCGTATTAATACAAGTTCAGACCTCATATTTACTATAGCTTTTCTATAATCTTCTGCAAAACCTAAAATTGTGTTTAATGGGATAATGCACGAAAATCGTCCATTTGTAAAAACTTGTTGAGCTTCGTTTGTTACTTTATCCCAGTTAGTGCAGCTGAGTGCCAATCATCTGCAGTATGTGACACTATACCTTTAATTGTGCTCGTTATTCCAGGCTGTCTGCAAATATCTATCACTTGACTGCTACCCAAAATCAATTGCATTTCGGAGAAGAAAAAATATGCTGCATTATTGACAATAGTATACGGTTTCCCGGCAGTTTTTGGCTTATACGTACCTTTAATGCAGATGTAACTATCATACATAGACGTTATTATATCAGAACTTTGAATTTCAATTCTAATTGCATTCGAATGATTTGCATTCAACGTAAAAGGTAGGTATGTATGATAATCCTCTTTAGTAATTGATGTATCATAATAAGGCCTTCTAAAAATACTCAACTTATCTACATCATTATACTTGGAGCGCTTCAAGTTTATTTTTTCTTTTTTAGTTTCTAAATTTATAGCTTTACGTTTTCTCATCGACGATGTCATATTATCAATTTTGTTTGCGATTTCGGTGTTGGTGGCGACAGCGTTGGCGGTAACAACTGCGTCCCTGTTTTGATAATACTGGGTAACCCAGTGACTCAAGAAAACGCACGTCACTATCTATCAATGCGCCTGCTGTTGTTGCTGTTCTTGTTGCTACGTCTTGCTAGTAACAAGGCTGTTTCTGAATGGAATGTGGTTTATATGAATATCCTGTTTTATATATAAAATCTACACCCATCTCTGCTGCTACTGCTACTACTGTTCGCGTATAAGTTCTAATCGAACGCTGCTAAATGTATCTTCAGAGAGGTTTATTAAATTACCTCGATAATCTACAAACCTTAAGCTTATATTGCTAATTTCGCTAACATTCACTGGGAAATAGATTACGTGTGAAATCTCCTTTTCTAGAAAATAACCTGGAGGAACGCTAATACCAAATTCGAAAATGCTGTGACACAACGTATTGTTTCGATACGCGCCACTTGTAATATTTGTATCTATAAATATATTTGGCGTCGAAATTATGTCTACGTCTTCGTGGGAGGTATGTTTCGTTTTTGCAGACAAAATTCTACTACCAAATCCTAACATTCCACCAATACTGTCAGTTTTGCTAAAATCTATATCATATATAGATTCAATTTTGCACTTTAATATATTGTTATTAGCTCTCAATTTAAAAGCTGCTTCCGCCTCATCTCGATTATCACTAATTTTTGACTTTATATAATCGGCTATTTCGTCCAGTTCGTAACTACCACTTTCTATTGCTATCTCCTTATCACTATCGTAATAAAACTTATTATTTCCCCTGAAAATGTTGCGCACCGTATTGCAAGTATATAAGTTAACCAAACCCAAGGAATATGTATAATTTGAATCCAATTTTATCGGAGGAAATATATCTCCTGTAGAGATAATATTACCCTTGCCTACTATATTGAACGTCCGAATCATGTCGAATGACTAATTAAACAACTATCGGTTCACTCTTTTTGTCTAAAAATTTCAGGCATAAATGTCCGCAGATATATGTATTATAATTCTGCTCTTGTTCGTAATTGTAGAACACTTTACAGCCTCTAAAATACTTTAACACTTCAACTGGCGGTCTTAAATCTCCAAAGGGGTCGTAGTAGAGAACTCGTTTACCATCTTTCTTATATGCTACCCAATGAGTTCCCGCACCTTTATCGTCATCCAAATTTACAACTCCTCGCTCTATGCAGAATGGCTTCGAGGGCAATGACGTGCGCATGTAGACCCCTCTAAACTTGGGAATAAATTTCATCCCATAGTTCTCCAAGTCAAAGTTGGTTAAAGGTCTTCGAGGCAAGTTATTTAGTTTTTTAACGGCTGCTTCTGTCGCTGCTGACGCTGTCGACGATTCTTGTTCGACGTCGCCGTGTGTTTTTTAAAATATAAAGCACCACCTTTTTTATACGGTTTTAAATAGAGAGCCTCTCCTTTCTCGCTTTTTGCTATAATCTCCATGCGTTTATTATGACGCTCACCTTCTTTAAACTGCCTATTTGTAGCTTTAGCATCGTGTATAACCTTTGCGACACCAGCAACTCCGCCTGCAAGACTTCCGAGAGCTGAAAGTCCTGCAAAAATTGGCAGCAAAGGCAATATCCCGCCTTTCTTCGTATCTGGGATTGGTATTATTCGTGGTACCTTAATTTTTCGTTTTCCTCCGATCGATTTAATGACTCGTTTAGCAGCAACAATGGCATTTTTTATCAAATCGCGCTCGCTACTAACGCCTTTACTGCTGCGAGCCAATGCAGTTTGGATTTTCTTAACAACACCGCCTTTAAACGCAACACGTTTGGCTGCTTTTCTTGCAATACCCTTGCCGCTGCTGCGAGCCAATGCAGTTTTTATTTTCTTAACGGCACCACCTTTAAACGCAACACGTTTGGTTGTCTTTCTTACAATGCCCCTGCCGCGGCAGCGTCGACGACGACGTTGCTGCCGGCGCTCATCGCCACCGCCATCGTCACTACCATTCAGCACAACCCCTAGACCTAATTTTCGTTTTACTTTCATAGTTGTAGCAACTGACCAAGCTGCAACTTTTTCGCCAAATGGTGTTGCTTTCGATTTGGCTCGCTCCCACGCCGCTTCTTCTAAAACTTTATCGGCCTTATGCCGCTGTTTTAAATCGCTGTTTCTAGAATACGCAATATCGTGCTCTTTACAATATGAGTCCAACGGATTGACACCTTGGTCACCCCGAAGTAATCTTTTCTTCAAATGGGTTCCAGGTCCGCAAAAATTATAACTAGGAATATGAAGCTCGAATGGCAGCTTATTAATAAGACTATTTACGACGCCCTCACCACTAGCGAATGTTAACATTTGAAGTGATTTATTAGCAGAAAGACTATTTATACCGTCTACGTCATGAATCACAGAAAACACATCGCTAAAAATACATTCATCTTTGAGGTCTTGTCCTACCCGTCCGCATAGACAACACTAGTGTGAGCGAAGAACCATTAATAATGCCAAGATCGCGCAGCATCATGCAATTATCCAACTCCTTTAGTCGAAATAGCAAATTCTGATGACGTACAGGAATACCTGCGGCTCGCTCAATCAACAATTTAACATACATGATAGTATGCGTGGAGTGAACTCCCATCTCAAATATGCCGTCGGTTAGCGTATCGATAAAGATGCACATGTCGGCCATCACATTTCTATCAATAAATATTAACTCTCCCATTACTCGAACCTTCTATTACCACAACGTACAACCAATTTCTTAGTAAAACAATTAAAGACCCCCCATTTAAGCGCTTAGAATAATCAATTAAGAAGGGCCCCGAATCGGGCAACTTTTACAACCCACCATCTAAACAGGCCCAATAAATATTTAGCAAGCAAACTAACATTTAACAAGCGCCGCGAATCCACACAAATATAATTGCCCCCCGGGCAAGGGCAAGGACAACAAACTCCAATGAACCCGGCAAATCTTACACCCGAACTGGGACCCCACTAAACAAACCAGTTTCGACTAATCATTATTCGCACAATGACCCACATTCCATCTACCTCGCGCGCCCGACAAAGGTCAACACACTCACAGCTACATGTCGAGACAGGATTTTTGACGCTTTGCAGACCGGATAATACGACCGCCCAAGGCGACCACCAACAAAATGGCCGACTACAACACATTACCTAATACACGACGCTTATTGGACGAACATCACTACACAGACACGCCCATCGACGCCATTCACATTATACACAACCAATCACAGCACAGATACACACAACACGCCATCTTCATTTATGCTAATCACACCCACCACAACCAATCACAGCACACCACAGACACGCCCACAATTTTTAAAGCAGGGGGCGGGGCCTATTATGCAAAGTGTATTAGAACCCGCACACCTTAACTACTGTAAACAATTCTCGTAACTATAGTAGCAATATTATTATGCCCTCCCGATTTATCACGACAAAAATTATTTCTAAGTTTTTAGTGCGTAATTTATTTCCAGTATTGCAGGTATAATAAAAAATAGCGTAAAGTATTCGTGGATAACTGGTCTTTAAAACACGCGCGAGTTGTTATCCACTCATACTTTAATATACTATTTTCTACGATCGTGTCAAAATGACAACTTCTGGCCCTGTTTCTAGTGTCAAAAGCGACGTTTGTAGCACTCTTAATATTAGCGCCCGAATTACGCCTTTTTCGCACGTTGCCACTGGTGGCGTGTTTTAATACTCGTACTAAATTAAAACACGCTTTTCCGTAAGTTTGAATGTCAACATAACCTAGAATATCTACCACAATGTAACGGAAAGTGTCACCGAACTAAGTTTTTATATTTCTGTTGCGATCGTAGAAAAAAATACACGTGTATAAGAGCCATTAAAGCACTAGCGACGTTAAAAGCACTCCGCTAGCACGTCGTGCTTTTAAACTCGTCGCACTTGCTTTAAAGGCGTACTCATACACTACCATCATAATATACTATTAAAATGAGAACAATTGTTACGTTGTGAAGTTGTGATACACCGCCAGTAGATTGTTGAAAAACGTAACCTTGCAGCATGGTGAATATTTTGTAATATTCTTGCAATTAAATTTTCTCAAACAGATGCAGTAACGGAATACTATCAGAATTCACAAATGCAGTACCTACGTCAGTCATAACCGCATTTGGAGTAAGAACAACCACTAGCTTAAAACACGTAAAAAATTATGCAACCTAGTTATTTTAACTAACCGTGCAACAGTATATTGTCTATTCACAATTATCAATCAATTACAAACAATAACGGTAAACTATAAAAAAATAGAAAAAATTATAACAACATCCCAGAGGCAGTATATAAAATGACAAACACTCAAAAAACTATTCTGATACTATATTACTCTACAAGTTGAGAAAAGTAATGTTTTTCGAAACAAGTGTGGCGTGTTTGACTACGGGCGTTAGCAAGTACTGAAACGGCATACGTGATCAGAAAAACCACTTTTCTAACGTGTTGAGTATACTATTTTATCGCATTTCATAAGAAATGTAAAATATTAAATTTTTACATACAAGTGATACTAACTGTCAAAACATAACCAAGATGAGCATAACTCATTCTTATGTACTAAAGCACAATAGGCAGCTCCAGTTGATGTTATGCGTTTGGCAGTACTGAAGTGTATTGTTGGTGACACTGTAAGTCTATACAAAATTCGAGGTTAGCAGGTTAGGTTTTGCGTCAATCTGTGTCAAAACTGACGCAAAACCTAACCTACTAACCTCGAATTTGACATAGACTTACAGTGTCACCAACAACACACTTCAGTATTGCCAAACGTTAAACGAATCGCCGTTGCTAGGCATAAAAGTGTTGCTAATGATAAAAGTACCACATTTCTTATAGATTTTAAATGATGAAATGTAGTACATTTCCAAATGAAATGCCATAATATTAGTTTCTAGTAATCTGCAAGTCTAAACCGAAATTCTATTATTAAAGCAATTAGTATAATTGTTGGCTTCTAGCAGTATATATATATATATGGGTATTACAGACACGTAGAAGTTAAAAATGCCAGTTACAATTGCTAGTACGAGTATATCAAACGTTTACCTTAAAAAAGTCAAATACCTATCAAATGCAGCTTTAGCATTCTTGATGTAGAATTTTCACTTTGTTTACCAGATAGACGTACCAATTAATTTTCCTAAAGAATTGGAGAATATTTACACCTAACCACACGTTTCTATATACTGCAATGTGTTGCTGCTCAAATTATAATTGTGATTGAGAGTTCAGGAGTTCTGACATATTCCCTAATAAAGGCTTTAATTATTATCTAGGATGTATCTAGAGGCATGCCGATACGAATACTGTGCATATGTTAAAAAAAAATAGCACAAATTAAGTGAAATATATTCTGGGCTGGTCATTAACTCCGCCAGCTAATGGCTTGGCAGGTAAACATAAAAATAAGCTACTATAATCCCTTACTCGAATTCCGCCAATATAATTCATGTCATTAGTAAACCGTTTGGTATGAGTCGGTTCCAAAACAATCTTATGGCGCATTAAATTAAAAAAAACTGTCAGAAGCTGCAACTAACCTAAACAAGCTAGAACGATACGCAATATCTTAATGGGCATTCAATTTAAAAAGCTATCAACGACTGCAACTAACCTATACAAGCTTCTTTATTTCTTTACCTGCGGATTAAGAGTCAGATATATCAACGGAGTTTATGTTGGTAATTTTGAGTTGGCTGGCGGAGTTGGAGTACCTATTGATAACGAAGATTCTATATAAAGCGGCGGAGTTAAAGAACAGCGATATTCTGTATACGTATTTTGGATACGCGATGATCATGAAAATTTGTCAGTTTTTCTGGATGTAAACTGGACTTCTTTCTGAATTAGATTTTATAATATAGGTTACATAATCTTGGATTTGAGGTTATGTCGGTTATGCTTTCAATGCATTAAATTTTTACATATAGCCTGTGTGATTTTCAGATGTAGGTGTAGGCTGTGAGAATGCTTTATTTAACAGTGTAAAAATTTACTTGCAAACCAAACTTGATTTTTCTCCAAAATGTAAGGTTAACATTTTTGTCAC
The DNA here is from genome assembly GCA_940337035.1 of Agriotes lineatus. NCBI lineage: Eukaryota > Metazoa > Arthropoda > Insecta > Coleoptera > Elateridae > Agriotes > Agriotes lineatus. The sequence continues at coordinate 140,388 of CALNHX010002907.1, read as the reverse complement.
TGCATAATCTGATACTGCTACTGTCGCAGTCATGTCGTTAACTTGAATAAAAAAATGCCAAAAAATATGGAAGCAAGCGAAACAAGTAGTTCATCGATGCTTTCATAAGTTAAACGGAAATAATAGACAATTTCTCGTAAAAACGAAAATTATAGAAATAGCAATTATACACACAAGGCGCTTATACGCGTCATATTAGAATATAAAATGTTACTGCATCAAATCGACCAACTACTACACACTAAAATTATAATAATTGAATTTTAATAAAATTAAAACTTACCTACAATTTTGAACACATTTAAAAAACGTGTGAAGTATATCACATATCAGAAAAATTTCGAGGCTTTGGTTTGTTCTCTGAATCTATATACAGTGCGCGAGTGATAAGCCCAGCTGTAAGGATCCAAAGTAACATCATCGGAGATTAAATACCTGCAAAGAGTACTTGGCAGAACGAGAAGAGATGGAGTAAGAATGAAGAGCATTGGAGACAAGCTAGACCAAAAACCAGTGGCAGAAGAGATAGAATTAAAACAATTAAAGTGGTATGAACACTTCAATCGCATGGAATCTGAAAGATACCCCAAGATAGTCTACGAGATGAGAGCAGAAGGAAGAAGAACAAGAGGTAGACCCCAAGTCCAATGGGGAGACAACATCAAGGAGCCGGCCAGAAAAAGAGGAAAAAACATCGAAGAAGTCAGAATAATGACGAGAGACCGTAACAACTACCGGAAATGGCTGGAGGACCCAACTCCGTGAGGCATAAATGTGAAATGAGAAAGAAGATCAGAAAAATTATTGTTGATAATCCTCAAAAGAATAAAAAGCCTGACAAATCAGATAATTTAAAGTTTTTCTCAAAAACGCACTTTATTCCAATATCCTCATGTGCACTAGAAGAGCATTGTAAAATATAACACAACTAGCTGAAACCCGCGGCATATGCCGCATTTAAAATATACGACGAATCTAATAACTTTTGTTGCACTAAAGAAAGTTTTAAAAGCACGTTACAGATTGGAAATATTTGGATAGTCTCCAGGCAACTTTCCTCCTACATATTGGATATACCGATACTGCTGAATTGAATAGTGTCTTCTTTTTTCTGTTCAGTATTAAATGCTAATTATTGTTACAATGCTATAAATCCAGTTAGTGGAAATGTCACTGGGACAGTTTCTAAAAACTAAATTCCTGGAATTTGCTGATCTCTAAAAGCACTATATTTAGACAAACCTACAATTTTCTGAAAATAGGGACAATTAAGTACTTATCTGCTTTTGGAATATCCCAAATATAAAGGAAATATTATGTTTTATTGTTATGATGGATAATTTGTATACGTATTTAAGTGTCCAATTCCTATTCCAAAATCTCAGGTAATCAACCCCACTTGTAAAACAACCTGATATCAGCAACATTATTGCTTAAAGTTCTTGGTGTTCAGTCGGTTTTGTAATTTTGTCTTGGTATATTGTTTATTTGGCTTGGTGTCTTGTTCTTATAAGTGGTGTGTGAATCAACATTAGGGTGACCACCCGTCCCGATTTACCCAGGACAGTCCCGTGTTTGATGACCAATGTTCCGGTCCCGAGTTGGTATCGCCCGGGACATAACATTTCCCGATAGAGGGTAAATTTATTTCCCCCCTTTATTTCATGTATTACGACTTCATTTCGTCAGCAAAAGCAATAGCTGACAAAATTTTTTAGCTCTTTGAAAAAGCACAATCTTCCAAGTAATAGAATATCAGCATTGTCTGCACAGGACATGGACGATGTAAAAGTTTAATGCACAAATGGGGCTACACAGAATCTGCAGAATGCGAATGTGGAGCAGAAGAACAAACCATAACCCACATTGTAACCGAATGTCCAATATATCGTTACGACGGAAATCCCGAAGACATATACTCATTAACAACAAAGGGAAAAGACTGGCTTCTTAACTTAAAGCTCGATTTATAATCACACCGGCAATGTTAGTTGTGTTAGTTATTTTTAGCATTAATTTTCAGTTAACTTAAAGAATGTTACCTAGTAAGTTTGTTTAATGTAATATGTCTCATACGAAATATATATATATAGCATTGTCTGCAGATAATGCAGCCGTAAATTTTGGAAAACAGAACTCCGTCTTTAAAATACTATCTCTCGAAAATGGTAAACTCTTAGCTGCACATTGTCCAAGATTTTAAGATTTTTACTTCCTCTTACGAAAGGAAGTATTGGGCTCACCCCAAAAATTCTAAATTGAGTTTTCCACAGATTTAAAGTCCCCTGAACCCAAAATACATATTTTTGTTCATTGGTCTGTCATTCTGTCTGTGTATGTGTCTCTGTCTGTCTGTGAACAGAATATCTCAAAAACGAAAAGAGGTATGGCGTTGAAACTTCATAAATAAGTTTTGTGTACTATCTAGATGCGACAGCAAGCTTTTGAAGAAAATTTTTCAAAAACAACTCTTAAAACGATTTTTTTTCAAACTTTACATGTTTATTACATTTTTAATTTATATTGATGAAAGATAGGTGATTTTCCAGTTGAATACCTCCAAAAAAAGTTTCGTTTGTTTTTTTCCTATTTTTTTATGAACTCCTATTTTAAATAGAACATCCGGTATATTATTAATTTTTGAATTCAGCTTAAAAGTTTAGAGAAAATTTGTCTCTTGAACTAACGCTCCATTTTGTAGGGTTTCTTTAGCAATTGTAATTTTTGAAAATGTTTGACAAATAATGCTTAAAAATTAAAAATGAAATTTTTGGCTAATTATAAGATCACTGTAAAAGGAAGTTGTGTGCATGTATCACACCAGATTTTTTTCTATTCGTTAGTAGCTATGGTCAATATAAATAAATAGGTGTCAAATGTCCCGTGTTAGCTTTTCCAAAAGATGGTCACCCTAATCAACATGGTAAGTAAAATGTCCATCATATTACCTACTTTTTCTACAAAAAAATACGTAATTGGCTTAACTAATGTTATTACACATTAATATTTGTCAGTAAATTTCCTGAACATATTCTAAGTACCTACGAGATTTAAAAAAGAGCTAGTATTATTGCAATTTTTTTTTTCAATTGATAACTGTAAATCAGTTGGTTTCTGGCCTGCCCATGAAAGTTGGTGTTTTATAAACAGTCATTTAAAATTTGTATTCCGCTAGTGATTTAAAATTTTTATTGCGCTAGCGCTTTAAAAATGTCAAATAAATGTCAACCAAAATAAATCAATAATTTATCAAAAAATTAACATAAGTAGATTACAACTAAATCAACAAAACGACGTCCACGTCGTCAATTTTCATTTTGACCAGTTCTCCAATGCGACAACCGCCAGCAATACCCATAAGTATAGTCTGCAATGTAATTTTACAATTAAAAGGAAACAAATAGATCAATAATGCTAACCTTTGCAAGTAAATACTTCTCGTCCGGTGAAGTACGAATGCACCTCAAAACTTCGTCGCGGCTAAGAACTTTCGACTTATTGGGCTTAAAGTCCTCTTGCGTTTTGCTTGGAAAAGTTACTGGCTCCACACAAATAAAAATTAAATTAAAACGATTTTCTTACCATATATGAATGTGGCCAGTAAGTGTATATATACAGTGTGTCCTAGATCGAGTGGGATTGCATAGGTAACTTTTTTATCATTGAAGATGGAGATTTGGTTAAATTGGCAATGTCGAAAGAGTTAAGTTATTTAAAAAAAAACTAAAAACTGTCATTTTCTTGTATGTCAAATATCTTTGTAAGTATAAGAGATACGAAAAAAAGTTTTATATAAAAGTCGCTGTTTTCGATGAGGCCAATTTAAAATTGATGTCGAACAAAAATTCAAGATGGCTGCTTTTGAGGTACTCGTATCAACTTCTATAAGTTATATGGGCGCCATATTTGATTTTTAGGTTACTGAATAGAATTTTTCATTATCTTTTCAACGATGTAAGATAACGTATGATTGAATAAAAAATACCAGTAAAATTAATTGTTTTTACATTTGAATCAAGTAGGCTTACATGGATCAAAACAAAACCAAACAACATTTATTTAAAAACAAAACATAATCCTGATAATCACATGAAATGATTAAAATGCTGGCGATTCTTAGCGAAACATAGTTGACACCATTTGACTACACGACGGGTTACTTTACGCAAACTTTCTTATTGTTTTTCATCATAGCTGGTTACCTACTTGATTATACATTTAAAAAGCAATATCACGATGGTTTTTGTGGCTCAAGTACTTAGTACTGAATTAACATGTTACTAAGTATTATAGGAATTACATACAAAGGTTTTCTAAAATAAATTTCAACAAATTTTGTTTTGATCCATGTAAGCTTACTTGATTAAAATGTAAAAACAATTAATTTTACTGGTATTTTTTATTCAATCATACGTTATCTTACTTCGTTGAAAAGAGAATAGAAATTCTATCTAGTAACCTAAAAATCAAATAAAAAGTTTTATATAAAAGTTGCTGTTTTCGATATCAATTTAAAATTGGTGTCGAACAAAAATTCAAGATGGCTGCTTTTGAGGTACTCGTATCAACTTCCTTAAGTTATATGGGAGCAATATTTGATTTTTAGGTTACTGAATAGAATTTTCTATTCTCTTTTCAACGATGTAAGATAACGTATGATTGAATATAAAATACCAGTAATATTAATTGTTTTTACATTTTAATCAAGTAGGCTTACATGGACCCAAACAAAAACAAACAACATTTATTTAAAAACAAAACATAATCCTGATAATCACATGAAATGATCAAAATGCTGGCGATTGTTAGCGAAACATAGTTGACACCATTTGACGACACGACGGGTTACTTTACGCAAACTTTCTTATTGTTTTTCATCATAGCTGGTTACCTACTTGATTATACATTTAAAAAGCAATATCACGATGGTTTTTGTGGTTCAAGTACTTAGTACTGAATTAACATGTTACTAAGTATTATAGGAATTACATACAAAGGTTTTCTAAAATAAATTTCAACAAATTTTGTTTTGATCCATGTAAGCTTACTTGATTAAAATGTAAAAACAATTAATTTTACTGGTATTTTTTATTCAATCATACGTTATCTTACATCGTTGAAAAGAGAATAAAAATTCTATTCAGTAACCTAAAAATCAAATATTACTTTTTTCGTATCTCTTATACTTACAAAGATATTTGACATACAAGAAAATGACAGTTTTTAGTTTTTTTCTAATAACTTTTGACTGGTTCGACATTCTGAACTTTTTCAAACAGATATTAAATCAGCATATGAAACTGGAAAACATTGGCCATTTAACCAAATCTCCATCTTCAATGATAAGAAAGTTACCCATGCAATCCCAGTCGATCTGGGACACACTGTATGTAATTGCTTCATATGTGTCATTGGGATTTAAAGTATAATTAAATCGTAACACAAATTAAAACTTGATATCGAGTCCCAAACTTTCATTTTTATCTGTTAACACACAGAAAATAAGCACACAGATATTAAATCAGCATATGAAACTGGAAAACATTGGCCATTTAACCAAATCTCCATCTTCAATGATAAGAAAGTTACCCATGCAATCCCAGTCGATCTGGGACACACTGTATGTAATTGCTTCATATGTGCCATTGGGATTTAAAGTATAATTAAATCGTAACACAAATTAAAACTTGATATCGAGTCCCAAACTTTCATTTTTATCTGTTAACACACAAAAAATAAGCACACAGATATTAAATCAGCATATGAAACTGGAAAACATTGGCCATTTAACCAAATCTCCATCTTCAATGATAAGAAAGTTACCCATGCAATCCCAGTCGATCTGGGACACACTGTATGTAATTGCTTCATATGTGCCATTGGGATTTAAAGTATAATTAAATCGTAACACAAATTAAAACTTGATATCGAGTCCCAAACTTTCATTTTTATCTGTTAACACACAAAAAATAAGCACACACATAATGAAATTCCACTAAATAACTTACAAACAAAATCTGATGCTTCCCGGATAGTTACATTGGACATGTACACTTACGATCATTGAAAATGAACAGGGTTATGCATGTCAAATTGACTTAACCGACGTTTTGCAATTGCGTGCAACGTTATTTTATTATTACGATGAGGAGAGAGTTAGGACAACACGATTCTGCTTTAAAGACAAGGGAAATTCAGAAAACGTATATGAACTACTGCAATGTTTGTTGCATAGCCCTGTTCATTTTCAATGATTCTTTGTGTACCTTAGGCTTTGATTAAATTTGCCAGTTTTTAATAAATATTAGGTAGTTGCTTTCAAAATATCCACTATTAATGCCCAATCAGCTACTGCCGATGTACTCTGAAATAAAATTTAAATAAAACACACAGTGATTCTAAAATACCAACAAATTACCTTGGCTGTGAACCGTCCTTTTAGCGTTGCTCATTATTCTACACTGTAGCCTTTCTTTTCTTTAACTTTTGGTAAGAATTTTTCTTGTAACCACTTGGAAAAATGCTTGTTATTCATATCGTCATGGTAGTCCCCAGTCTTAAGGCCCGATTTAAAAATAATTAGCCCATTCGGAACAAAACCTATTTTACCGCCAGCATGCACAATAATTAAGTGGTCTGTTTTCTGAATTAGCACTTGTCGTACAGCTCATTCTAACCTATAAACAATTTTCAATTTTAAACTTGGACACTTGTACTTACAGTTGCAATAAAATGCTGTAGCTCTGTAGCGTTGAAAAAACTGTTTTATAATAAATAGAAATATAAGTAGATAAAGAACGCAAAAACTAACTTATAAGCACGAAAACACAAAAACGCAATGATATTTTCAGGTTGGTTTGTAGCCTTGCTTCTGACAAGATGTAACCACCGATCTTCCTAGAGGTAGTAAAGTCCACTTGCAAAAAGTTTATAAAAATATTTTTGTACAAAGCTCCGAATTTAGGTTATTTGCAGATTTAATATTTATGTGTACATAGTACAAACATTTCTGTGTAATGTAAAAAATGTGTGTAGGCCCTAACAAGAGCATTAATTGTTCTCTCCTTCCATATTACTGGCTCTTAGAAAATATCAAGACCACGCCCACAATCGTAACTACACATAGACCACGCGCATACATGTTTGACCTTGGGAATTGTTCTGCTTTATTATAGAGTTATGATAGTAATCAGAACCCCTCCTCGTCCTTGACAGCCTATGAAAGGCAGGGAGTAAGTTACTTTCGTATCGAGTCGAATATTCATGCAGATCAGCGTAACAGGTGAAACACGAACAGTACATGATTTTGTCGGTTCGTATGTCTACACAGTCAAATTTGTAAAATTATAATGCTGCCTATTCAGATATCTTATGGCGAAGTACGTACCTTACAAAAATTTTAAATAAAGGATTTCCTAACGTATCTACCACATAGACAGGATATAACAAAAAAAGAACGATTTTTAGAATTACATGTTAAATGAAGGTTTACAGCGCAGAATTTGGGAGTACAACAGCAAAAATTAATATTTTAGTCGAAATTCACTTTTCACACCGGAGAAACTGGATTATGAACCTTAGAACTTCTGTGCCTTAATTTTACTTAGCACTATTGGAGAAATGCAGAAATTGTTTGCTGTAACCATTTTTGGTTGTAATTTCCAGTAGGGGCAGGGTGGACACATTTTCATGTTTTCATAGGGAATTTCGAAAACTATAGACGATATGAAAAAAGAAACACCCCCATCCCCGATCTCTTTCTTTGAGAAAAATTTAATGATGAAAACCAAAATTGACGATGGTCATATGTTTTCGAATTATAAACCAATGTTTTTCGACTTTTCGTTTTAGGACTATATCTCGCTTATTTATGAAAATAAAGAAAAACACTCTCTATTTTCTTAGGCACTTTGTTGATGAAAATACAGTGGCATAGTCAATTTTTCAAAATAAATGTCTAAATTCAAGTTATAACATAAATTTATATTCTTTCATATGTAACTCATAGTTGGTTGTGGCATCATGGGGAAGAAATTTTTTCCCCATTTCAGTGATATATAACCCATTCACGATGTTTCCTCCCCCATCAGGCTATGTTAGGGTAACATTTTGGTTGGTACGCATGCGAAATAACTAGACTTGACAAAATTGGGCACTGTTGGTTTTTCATAACATTATCGGCATGTGAAATTGCAGCAATGCCAATAAATCAATTGTAAAAAATGTCATACTTTTTTCATGTCACAGTTTGACTTCTATCACAATTCATGCATGGAGGAAACATCGTGAATGGATTATATATCATGCGGGGGGGGGGGGGGGTATTTTCACTACATTATAATCATATAACGTGAAGAGGTTCAACCTTATGGCAATAATCTTAAGTGTGTAATATGGGCAGTGTTGGGTAGTAACTAAGTAAAAGTAACTCGTTACTGGTAACTAGTTAATTTTCAGTAACTTAATAGTAACTTAATTATTTTTGTGTTTTCAGTAATTGTAACTATAACACGTTACAATTATTTAGTAACTTAAGTAACTAAATATGACATGTTCGGTTTTTAATGCGTAGTATTTAAGAAATTATACCTGAAGCTGAAGAATTTGTGGAAATTTCGAATGCTTTAGTATGCAAATGCTAATACCGACCGCAGGAACACCTTCTTGTACTTAGTCGATAATAAATAATATTTGACGGATTCTATTTGGGTGGTGACAGCTTTTTCCAGTAATCTTTAATCTTTTAACAACTAGAAGCTTTCTGAGCAGGTATGCGGATTACTGGGAAGTACAGTCCTAACGCCTGTGCGCAGGTTGGGGGTGTCTAATTCAGACGAAACTACATTCACTGTCTCTATATTTAATTATTGAAATAAGTAACCGAATACGCGATGTAGCTGCTATAGGATACTGCAGTTTAAATTTAAACTACATGAATTAATAACAGATTCATTAATTTTCAAGTTAGGTCTATAATGTATAATGGTTAATTATATTTTACAGTACAGTAAACATTGCACATCCATACTTTGACCAAAATAATTTAAAAGAATTTTTTGTCAACTACACGAAAAAATTGCATGTTCAACACATTGGAAAAGTGATTCCTCCATGCTCACGTAAAACTTTTACATTCACTGGAAAACTCTCACTTTTCTTAACTTGTAGAACAATCTACTATTAATTCACTAGCGATTTAAGAACAACTTGCTAGCATATAAACATTATAAACAGTTACTTATGGTTGCTACTATAGAGATAATGATAGGGCCAGTTTAAAATGACAAAATTGAAGACAAAACTATTAATCGAGTTATTTAAAAATAACCGTAACGTAATTGTTTATAAATATGTGTTTCTGTTGATATTAAGTTGATAGTAATTGCATGTAGATTAGTAACCTCTCATAAAAAAAGTAACTTAAAAAATAACGAGTTACTTTATGGTAACTTAGTAACTTATTCAAATTACTTTTATAATTCTGTAACTTAGTAACTTACTCAGTTACTTTTTTGCCGAGTAACTGATTAACTTACTTAGTTACTTTTTTAGAGTAACTTACCCAACACTGAATATGGGTTGCATAAGCAAATATTTCATGAGAAAGTGCCAATAATTCGTTGAGACAAGGAACTCTTCTACCTCTCTTTGTTTATTTAATCTTTGCTAATGTTGTCTTACCTGCTTTCAGAGAAAATATTTAACATTGTTGCAACATAGTGGCTTGCTCCTATGCGGCAATGACCTTGGAATTAAAAGCTTCATTTTCAGGATTACTTAAATTATGATTTCAAATATGACATATACTGGTCAATTACGATTTTAATTTGGCGCTTAGGAATCAAAATGATTAGGTCGGGAACGGTAAAAGCTACATACTCTTTTTTAAACTGAAATAACCCTTTTAAGGAATTTTTGAGCTAGTCAAATATATGAAATTTCGGCGTTTACATAGGCATTTAGAATGACACTAAAATAAAATTTTGCAGATTTTTAATGCTTCCTCTACAGGGTGATTTTTAAGTTGATCCTTTCCGTTCACCAGTAAATAAAGCTAAACTAAATAACCATTTTTTTATTTACCACTCTTCCGAAATATTAAAATTAACGGAGGTACAGGGTGTTAAAGTTTCAAAGTAAAAACTAAACTTTGGCGTAAAGGTGGCTGGACAATTCTATTTTTGTTTATGTCTGTTGTCAAGCAATAACCTGTCAACTAGTTTTCCGTTGTAATTTTATTAATGTTATTGCTACAATAATGGTTCATGTTATGAAAATAATAAATTAGTCAACATGCTTATTATTTACTGGGAGTTTCGTCAAAATGCCGCTGCCGCATCGCTCTTAAACGCGGAACGTATGTGTAGAAAGGATTGGTGATAATTTTGAAAATGTAATTTAAGTTAGATTAAGTTTAGTTTAATTTTTGTTAAGTAATTTTAGTTCTTAATTTGAAACTTTAACACCCTGTACCTCCGTTAGTTTTGATATTTCGGAAATATGGTAAATGAAAAAAATTCTTATTTTTTAGCTTTATATCCTGGTACACAGAAATAATCAACTTAAAAATTACCCTGTATAATGAAGTTAACAAAATATATATTTATTAAAAAAATTAAGGTTTAGAGAAATAGACAAAATGAAAATCACTGCATTAAAATGTGACAGTTTATTTAATCGATAATTCAAATATATTCGTAATAATCCAAAAAGGGGGGGGGGGGAGGATGGTCCCACCACATACCCCTGTCCTGCTTCGGACAACCATCCATTACCAGAGAATAAATGACTCATGACTTGGGTGAACCTTGCTAACCTTACAAAATCTTCTAACTTATATTTCGTGCCTTTTGGTCCATAAAGTTCGCCTGGCTCACTTCTTAATCTAGCACTATTTGGAGTCTATTTTTTATAATTAAAATAGTTAAAAAATTTCAAAATAAGCTAATATTTTACTTAAAAAATCATCAAATCTATATATTGTTCAAATTTTTTACTTTTTTATTTAAAAAACAAAAGATCCATATGAAAAAAGCGTGACCCGACACTTAATCATGGGACATTTAAGCACGGACAGTTAAACACGCTGACAGTTAATCACACGGATATTTAAACACATAGACATTTAAACACTGAGACATATAATCACATGAACAAATAAACACATTGCGTTTGAAGTGAATTCGGAATAGTAATAGCGTGATAAGTAATAGTATATTTCAAACTAAGGTAAGAAAGTGCAGTCTTGCATACCGAGCGCAAAGTTTATAAACCGAGCCGAAGGCGAGGTTTGTAATTGCGCAAGGTATGCAAGAGCACTTTCTTAACGAAGTTTAAATACTATTTTTTTCCCAGCCTGCCTCAGTGAAGCAAAATTTGACACTATAAAAATAATTCAACAGACTGTTAAAGTTGTTAAAGGTGACAGTATCCTGCAAAATATGCAGCATGTTTTCCGATTTTATGCTGTTCTCAAAATGTTTCTAAACAGTTTTATTCATAAGTAACTCTGAAAACTTAAAAATTTTGTAGTTAAAAAATCGCTTTTCTATTTATACCTTTTGAGGTTATGTCCACTGAGGTCAAACTGTCAAAGCAGTTTTGGTTGGATTAAAAAAAAAGCGCGGGCGCCCAAGGTGATTTTTAGCCTCTCCTGTCTTGAGTACGCATGCGCGAGTTGTTAATGTAATTCCTTCGAATGAAGGGCCACTCACGGGGCCACTTAAGGTTTCGTAGTTACCTGCATCAAAACGATGTGAACACTCACAGAATGCATTCCTAATTCCTCGTATAAACAGACTGTAACACAAGTCATAAAGTCAATTATCCGTCAACTATCGATATGTCAGCAGTCAGCTAACATGCAGTACAGTTTCTTCATAAAAATTGCATGATTTACTTTCTTACCTAGGTGAGAAAAACAAACTTTCTTACCTCAGATGAGATGAGCAATGTCTACTATTCTAACCGGCTGGAAAAAAAACTTGTTCTACTTCACCCATAAGTAAAAAATCTATAATTTTAACCCCCTACCCTTTTTCAGTTTAGTCTCTTTTTTAGTAATATTTAAAAATACCCTTAGACGCCTTTGAAATAGTAGATTATGCAATGAGGGAGAGAAATGCGTTATTTTGCTGAGGTACAATTTCTGACTCGAGGGCGAAGCCCGAGAGTCAGAAATTGCACTGAAGCAAAATAGCATTCTCTCCGAGTTGCATATACTATTTTTTTCACGTTGCAGGAAGATTTAAAACAAAAACCCGTTTTTTTTAAACGTCATTTATTGAAATTTTAGTTACAATTATTTTAAAATTAGTAGCCTTTGGTAAATTTTAAAGTTGGTGGCACTGTAAGTCATTATGACAAGAGCTCACAATTATGTCAAATTCGAGGTTAGTAGCTTAGGTTTTGCGTCAGTTTATGTCAAAACTGACGCGAAACCTAACCTGATAACCCCGAATTTACCATAGATTACCATAGATACGGTAACATTTTTTACTTTAGTCCCTAGGGGCTAAAGTAATTACTTCTGTCCCTAGAGATTAAATGAGCTACTTTAGTCCCTGGAATAAGTGACTAAAGTGCCAACTTTAGTCCCGCAAGTGCAAAAATATTTAGAAATACATCTATATGCCAAAAAAGAATGTTCTAACTCAATAAACATAGGAGATACGATGAACTCTTTAATTCACCCCGAATCCAAATTTGCACCTTTAAAAGTTGGTTAGCGCAAAATCCTGAAATACGTTTCTAGGTATTTGCATTGACAATCTTTGGAAGTAAACACCAAGTCGCTATCTCATCCGGTCTAAGAGATATTGAGGAACTCGTGAAAACACATTTTACTCCTTCTCACCCCCTTAGGGGTCGAATTTCAAAAAATCCCTTTTTAGCACTACCCTACGTAACCAACTGAACCTGCCACCCTGCGTTGATTAGTCAGGGTTGTGACTTTCCTTTATATTATATATATACAGTGTGTCTGCTTAAGTTCGCACCATATGGAAAAAAGTTCTGCATGATCCAAAACTTAAAATGCTTCATCAGATATCAATTTTTGTAAGCCGTATACGAGGAATGTCAAAAAATATGAATTCTGCTCAGGAGTAAAGTACTTTATTTGTGACAATATCAAAAATTGTTATTAAGAAAAGTTGATTAGAATCGAAAACTACGTTCAAATATACAATTACACCTATCTACGATGAAAATCAGGTTTTTTTAAGTTGTTTCACATGGAAAACTTTATTTTTGACAATATCGGAAACTTTTTTTAGTTATCTCTTTATTCGTTAAAACTTTGATATCTATTTTTTTCGTAAAATTAATAATAAAAAAGTTTTCCATATGAAACCACTTAAAAAAATGTGAAAAATAACAAAACCTGGTTCTTATCGTAGATAGGTGTAATTGGACATTTGAACGTAGTTTTTGATTCTAATCAACTTTTATTAATAACAATTTTCGATATTGTCACAAATAAAGGTACTTTACTCTTGAGCAGAATTCCTATTTTTTGACATTCCTCGTATACGGCTTAAACAAATTGATATCTGATGATTGTATTTCAAGTTTTGGACCATACAAAACTTTTTATAAAGAATAACTTTTTTTCGTAAAATTAATAATAAAAAAGTTTTCCATATGGTGCGAACTTAAGCAGACACACTGTTATCAGAGCTGGGAAAATTACTTTTAAAAAGTAATTAATTACTAATTACCAATTACCGCCCAATGCAGTAATTTAATTACCAGAGACCAATTACTCACGGGAAATAGTAATTCAATTACCAATTACTTAGTAATTGTAATTGTACAACATCAATTACTTTCAATAGGATTTATTGTCATAATATAGTAGTTGTATTTAGTAGAACTTTCTTGGAAGATTTTTTGATAATAAATTAAATCTTATATCTTCATGTACTGTTCACCAAAACCCAAAGTTTTTAGTTTGTTTTGATGTAAGATGTAAGTAAATAAATATATTCAAGGATAACAATTATACAGGGTGTCCCAAATATAATGGGACACTGATTGGGCATAGATTCCTTAGGTTATAATAAACCGATTAAACCTAATATACCTTAGTACCAAGTCCCTTCAGTAAGAAGGTATAGTATTCCAACCAGAAATTGGAAAGCTATTTAAAATCAGGCCAGCATTGAAAACAGTAAGTCACTTCGTAATTTAATTCATAAAATTACTGTTTGATTGTCATTCAGTGACACTTTGATAATAACCTTCAAATTTGACAGATGCATTGGGACGCTTTGAGAGCATTCCTTTCGTCTTTTGTAGTGTTACTTTTAGGTGGTTTAGATGAACGTAAACACCTGACAGTTTCAAAGCGGATAAGATCGGCAACGTCTTTAGGAAGCGTTCTCACAGAAGATTCTATCGAACTAATAATCTCTTTCGTAGGAATGCTTTTGGGGGCTAGTGAAAAATTCAAACCTTTCGAAAGTATAGAATTTTCGCTAGGAAAGAGGGTATAAGAAGAAAGATTGGAGATAGAAAGTAACGGTTTCCTTCCTTAGATGTACAGGTCTCTCGCCATCCCAGTGGCAAACTTGGTCATTCTGTATATCGCAAACCCACTCACACTGATCGCTATCTACATACCGATTCCCACCATCACCCTACACAAAAACTTTCCGTTATCAATTCGCTTGTACACCGGGCTGTTTCTATATCCCAACCCGATAATATCCACGCTGAATTAAATCACACTCGGAAAGATCTTAGGAATAACGGTTACCGTGCTAGGGATATACAGTCTGCCATCAATCGCCATCTTCATCTACGGCCACCCAAACCTCCAAAACCCGATTCTCCTGCAGCAATAGTCTTTCTTCCCTATATCCACCAAGTCACCGACCGCATAGGAAAGTTTCTTCGAAAACAAAACATTAAAACAGTATTCAAACCCCCGAGCAAAATCTCACAGGTTCTTCCTTCATCTAAAGATAAATTAAACACTATGTCATCTAAAGGTGTTTATAGAGTCCCTTGCTCTTGTAATGCTGTATACATTGGTGAAACAGGTCGTTCAGTGAAAACAGTAAAAACTCGCATTTCTGAGTACCAGCGCTGTCTCAAGTCAGGTCTCATTTCATCATCGGCCATCGCCGAACACCAACGCGATACTGGTCATAAGATCCTTTTTGATGAAACTTCCATCATCTGCAAAATCCCATTCTTCTTTAGCAGAAATATTCGCGAAGCCATTGAGATTTGCAAACACCCTAATAATCTCAATCGGGACGAAGGCTTCCCCTTTCTTCTATGTGGAAAGTGCTAATTCCTAAGCCCCGCCCTCCGCCACTGAACGGCGACGGCATTTGCTGAATCGCGACGGCGCTTGCCTATAAATTCTCGCCTTTCTTCTTCCGATAGTCAATCGAGTTTCGTCTCTGACGTGGTTCACACGTTGAGTTGCCGTACTCTTCTGTCCCTTCCCTGCAAAGAGTTTCGCCTTTGGCGTGGTTAACACTTTGAGTTACCATGCTTTTTTGCTTTTTTCCTCCTCATGAAGCCCCTTACGAAAGTGGGCGAAACGTTGAGTTCTTCGATCTCAATCATGACACGGTCCAATCCCGGAAGTCGTTTGTTACTTAATACCTATTAATTTTATCAAACTATTTAATAATACATATTGATTTTAAGTTTAGGGCAATAAAATATCTGCAATTACATAAATTGGGTCACTAATGGACTGTCCTTTAAAAAAATAAATGGAATTTTGTGTAAAATCATTGAAAAGCCAATAGTTGACTGTTTCGTGGTTGGCATGGGGGTTTTGTATGTTTAATGTTGGATGAGGTGATCGGAAATAAGAAAGTCACGATTTTTATAACACACTATTCCAGATTTTTAATAATAATCGAAGCTAACATGCTGCAGCAGACCGTAATAGTTGTTTACATACAAATGGGATAAGTCCGCATGTGTAAGCACACAAGTATATTAATGATGCATTATCACACATGTATTGCACAAAATTTTATCTACGACTGCCTAAAATTGAGAAAAGTGCATTAAGAAAAATGTCAGATCTGTAATTTTCAAAAATATTTTAGTAGGCAAATGTCATTATCTCATTTATTAGTGGTTGTAATGAGCTGCATTACATAACGGAAATAGTGTTAAATGCGTGACGTAATAAGTTACTTATCCCAGTGGAGTAGATAAACAATTTTTCGTAGTCGCAAAATTATGTCCTAGTTGCCAGTATACAAAGCAGCATTTGAACATTACAAGGCAAGAAAGCGACAAAGAGTGGATAATTTACAAAATGTTCAATGCGTTAACCAAATTTTGTAATTAGGTACATTTTATTTATGTGTTTTACGCTGTTTAAATGTTATCGGATTTTGGCCGTTTAGTTCAATACCTCACTGAAAAGCGTCATTTTCTGGACTAAGCGCCTATTACGCTTGCATGCCAGTATAGCACTATGCCAGTACATCGTTTAAAACAAGCAAATTCAAATGAATAAATAATTATTATGAGCCAATATCGTCTAAGGAAACTGTTTTCAACTATATTTCTACCGTAGGTATTGTAATCTGTAATGTATTTACCGCAAATATAGTTTTAGCGTCTTACACAATATTAGCTTCACTATTACAACGTACATATCACATCTACACATAATACACCCACCAATGCACTCTGTGCACGCGTCGTACAAAAAGCAAATGTTGCTGTTATTCGACTCGTCAGAGAATATCATAAATTAGGCTTAAGTTGTTCCCGGAATACCTTATCGATATGCTTAATATGTAACTTAATAAGACCTTATCATAAATTTTGCATTCTGGAGATTTAGCACCCAATCGAGGTCAGTAATTCAGTAATTAAATTACCATAAAGTAATTCAAATACTGCGAGTAATTCCAATTACCACAGGTAATTCAAATACTTGTAAAGTCATTTTAATACTTTAGAGTAATTTAATTACACAAAAGTAATTGAGTAATTAAATGTAGTAATTAATTATCTTCAAAGAGTAATTGTCAAGTACTTTTTAACAAACATGGCAATTCCCAATTACAATTACCGTATTTTGAAAAGTAATTCAATTTCAAGGCAAATAAACAAAAAGGAATTTAATTAGTAATTTAATTACAAAGTAATTAATTACTGCCCAGTTCTGTGTTATATATATATATATATATATATATAAAGATAGTCCTTCTCACAGCTTGTGTGGTTACATACACAGTAAAATGTTTGACTGGGATAGGGTTTGGAAAAACTCCAATCTCAGTGCTACGCACAGGTACCAAGCTTTAATGGTTAGATTGAATTAAAACCACTTGTATGTTTCGCCTGACGTTTCGTTTTTATTCAAAACTTTATCAAAAGCTATGGACAAAAATTTACAATAAGTAACGTTGTTATAAAAGTTATTGAAAGTGACAGTCTTACCTAACACCTTGTGGACCAAAACACATGTTTTATTAAAAGCATGTGTAGATATTCAAATTTGAACAAATTCATAAACAGGGGCAGTAGGCCACCAAGATTACAGACCTGGGCTGCACATGATATAAATACACTTAGTCATACATCTAGTCAATTACACATTAAAAATTACTAGCACATTTAAAATTTGATTTACAATAATTTTATTAGCTATTTGGCCAACATGGCCGTCAAATTTGGATAAATTCGTGGTATTATTTCTAATCAAACAGCGACAGGTGTCAGAACAAATTGTTAGAACCGCGCATGCGCGGAGCGCAAGGCGTCCAAATATTACGAGGGACGTTCAAAATGGAATTGACCAATTAGCTTGTACAACGCAATCTAACATAAGACTAGTCAAAAAACGACGACAAGGGCTATGTCTGAAGGTTCTAAAAGGTGAAAACTACAAAAAGAGTCCTAATTGAGCACCCAAAGTTGTAATTCCACCACGGGAAAAAAGACAAATGAGAAAAATGGAGGAGAAAAGACCCTAATTAGATCTAAATATAACTAAATTTATTGTGGGACCGTATTGAGTTTATTAAAAAATTTTTATTATTAAAGAATTAGTAATAGAAATGGGGTAGTAAAAAGAAAATATTATAAGATAAAAGTAACTACCCATTGGGCTTTCTCGGTTGGAGAAAATCTAAGGAGAAATCATTGTTGGACATGGCTAACAAAAGGTGGTATGAGACACTAAGATGATCAATGTCAGTATTTGAATTTAAGGTATTATTTGTACCAAAAATGTGGCACATTTCGATGAAAGTGCGGTGACTAGAATTTGGTTCAATAGTAATAATTTTTGTATTTTCAAAATCCATACAATGACCAGTGCTGTTGACATGTCCAGCAAGAGCGCAGGCTTTGGGTTTAAGACGAGAGTCGCTTTTATGCTGAATAATTCTTGATTTCAACCTCTGAGAAGTTTGACCAATATACGTAGAAGGACAACCACTACAGTTTATCTGATAGACGGCATTAGGGGTTAGGAGAGCTGGAGTTTTATCCTTTAATTTTGAGAAACAATCTTTTATGATATGATGGTGTTTGTCCGCGATGATAATATGATCGAACTTACGAAAAACCTGTTTAATTATATGAGAAAGTCCTTGGACGTAAATAAGACTTTTGTAAAGTGGAGGTTTATCATTTATATTATTATCAGAATTTTCTGGTGGAATGATCCTGCCCTTGGGGGTGGAGTATAAGATAGAATTTAATAAAGAAATAGGATAATTATTTAATTTGAGAGTATTAACTAATTTATTGAGATTAACTGCGTGAAAATCCGGATGCGAGATCGTTAAGATTCTGTGCTTGAGCCCTTTCACTACATTCAACTTATGTCGAATGTTGTGTATAGAATGGAAATTCAGATAACGGCCAGAACTGGTTGGTTTAACATACCAATCCAGTTTAATAGTGTTGGAATCCGTTCTGATGACCAGGGTGTCCAGAAAGGGGACAGACCTATCCTTTTCTCTTTCCACTGTGAATTGGATGTGAGGGTTGAAACCATTGAAAACACAAAGAAGGTTACTGCACAATATTTTAAAAATAGAATTAAATGATATAAATGATACCATTAGATATTTACATAAAATTTTACATATATCCAAAGAGAATTGTAAACGTTTACTACCTCGAGAGATTTTCAATGCCTTTAATATAAGACAGATCAAATTTTACCAATTTCATTATAATAAAATCAAATCTAATAATATTAATAAACTCAATAATTTGAGGCTGCCTTTAACACAAAGTAATTCTATTGTAACACCCGATAAGTGGTTTAAAAATATATCTAATGTTGTCATCCCTGATTGTATACAACGTTTCCTTGCACTTGGACCAAAATTTGGGTTACCTGTTAGCTTGAATAATAAATCAACCTTATATAAATATCTTGCTCAAATTGAAGACATTATTAATAGTTTGGATAATAAGGAAAGGAATAATTATCGTTCCTTAGTAGCTTTCCACATTACAGATTTCCTTAAAAATCATAAAAATACAAATAATCCTTTATCTTCTATTGAAAAGAAATGCAACATCTTTCTTAAAAATAATCCAAATGTTGTAATTTTACCATCGGACAAGGGCAATGTCACTGTAGCCTTAGAGCGTGATGATTACATCTCCAAAATGCAGACCCTTTTGCAAGATAACCAGGTTTATCAACCCTTAAAAAAGGATCCCACAACGTCTATTGAGACTAGGAATAATAAGTTAATCAGAGATTTGCATAATAATAATTACATAGATAACCCCACATATAAACGCTTAATTTGTCATAATTCGGTTTCTCCTAAATTGTATGGTTTACCCAAAATACACAAACCCGACACACCTTGTCGACCCATTGTGTCCTCAACACAATCTCCAGATAGAAAACTGTCTAAATATCTGGCAGAGATCTTAGGGCAAGCCTTTAATGAATATAATAGTTTTCGTATCAAAGATAGTTTCGCCTTCAGCGAAAAAATTAATAATTTTCAATTACCACCTGATTATGAGATTATTTCACTAGATGTGGTCTCTCTTTTTACCAATATCCCTGTAGATTTGGTTATACAGGTTGTTGAAACCAATTGGAACTTAATAGAACCACTAACTAGTATACCCAAATCACAGTTTATTAACCTTCTCAAATTCATCTTTGACTCAACATATTTTTCCTTCAATAATAATTTTTATAAACAAATCTTTGGATCCCCAATGGGCTCAACTCTTTCCCCCATTTTGGCCGAAATCATAGTCAATACCATCATAAAGGAAAGCATCCCCAAGCTGGCTTTTCAATTTCCGTTTCTTTACCAGTATGTTGATGATCTGGTTTGTGCAGTACCGGTCGACGACGTTGCCAATGTGCTGAGTGTTTTCAATGGTTTCAACCCTCACATCCAATTCACAGTGGAAAGAGAAAAGGATAGGTCTGTCCCCTTTCTGGACACCCTGGTCATCAGAACGGATTCCAACACTATTAAACTGGATTGGTATGTTAAACCAACCAGTTCTGGCCGTTATCTGAATTTCCATTCTATACACAACATTCGACATAAGTTGAATGTAGTGAAAGGGCTCAAGCACAGAATCTTAACGATCTCGCATCCGGATTTTCACGCAGTTAATCTCAATAAATTAGTTAATACTCTCAAATTAAATAATTATCCTATTTCTTTATTAAATTCTATCTTATACTCCACCCCCAAGGGCAGGATCATTCCACCAGAAAATTCTGATAATAATATAAATGATAAACCTCCACTTTACAAAAGTCTTATTTACGTCCAAGGACTTTCTCATATAATTAAACAGGTTTTTCGTAAGTTCGATCATATTATCATCGCGGACAAACACCATCATATCATAAAAGATTGTTTCTCAAAATTAAAGGATAAAACTCCAGCTCTCCTAACCCCTAATGCCGTCTATCAGATAAACTGTAGTGGTTGTCCTTCTACGTATATTGGTCAAACTTCTCAGAGGTTGAAATCAAGAATTATTCAGCATAAAAGCGACTCTCGTCTTAAACCCAAAGCCTGCGCTCTTGCTGGACATGTCAACAGCACTGGTCATTGTATGGATTTTGAAAATACAAAAATTATTACTATTGAACCAAATTCTAGTCACCGCACTTTCATCGAAATGTGCCACATTTTTGGTACAAATAATACCTTAAATTCAAATACTGACATTGATCATCTTAGTGTCTCATACCACCTTTTGTTAGCCATGTCCAACAATGATTTCTCCTTAGATTTTCTCCAACCGAGAAAGCCCAATGGGTAGTTACTTTTATCTTATAATATTTTCTTTTTACTACCCCATTTCTATTACTAATTCTTTAATAATAAAAATTTTTTAATAAACTCAATACGGTCCCACAATAAATTTAGTTATATTTAGATCTAATTAGGGTCTTTTCTCCTCCATTTTTCTCATTTGTCTTTTTTCCCGTGGTGGAATTACAACTTTGGGTGCTCAATTAGGACTCTTTTTGTAGTTTTCACCTTTTAGAACCTTCAGACATAGCCCTTGTCGTCGTTTTTTGACTAGTCTTATGTTAGATTGCGTTGTACAAGCTAATTGGTCAATTCCATTTTGAACGTCCCTCGTAATATTTGGACGCCTTGCGCTCCGCGCATGCGCGGTTCTAACAATTTGTTCTGACACCTGTCGCTGTTTGATTAGAAATAATACCACGAATTTATCCAAATTTGACGGCCATGTTGGCCAAATAGCTAATAAAATTATTGTAAATCAAATTTTAAATGTGCTAGTAATTTTTAATGTGTAATTGACTAGATGTATGACTAAGTGTATTTATATCATGTGCAGCCCAGGTCTGTAATCTTGGTGGCCTACTGCCCCTGTTTATGAATTTGTTCAAATTTGAATATCTACACATGCTTTTAATAAAACATGTGTTTTGGTCCACAAGGTGTTAGGTAAGACTGTCACTTTCAATAACTTTTATAACAACGTTACTTATTGTAAATTTTTGTCCATAGCTTTTGATAAAGTTTTGAATAAAAACGAAACGTCAGGCGAAACATACAAGTGGTTTTAATTCAATCTAACCATTAAAGCTTGGTACCTGTGCGTAGCACTGAGATTGGAGTTTTTCCAAACCCTATCCCAGTCAAACATTTTACTGTGTATATATATATATATATATATATATATTGTTTTGCTATGCTTGAACAACTAAGTGTATTTATTTACTGTTAAATTACAATTCACCTTTTATTGACCTATTATTTCCTATTCATATTAGCCTCACGTTTTGAGCGCTAATATTTTATGTATATGGCTATATAAAGCTATCCTTTTATTAATGTAATGCCCTTTCTAATTAAATAATAATTCTTTTTTTTAATCAATTTTTCTTATCTCAGGTGGTTCGCCAAATCAAGATCTCTATTAATTGAATGTTTGTTTGTTTGTTTGTTTGTTAATGGACAAGGTCTAGGCATGCAGAGTACCAGGTACCTTAGACACCGACTGCTTTGGTCATATGGTCAAAGTCCTACTTAGAATTTTGCCGAGACTAAGGAGTTCCAACCCTAGCAAGGAATCTTTTACATGCTACACATTGTAGTAACATGGGACCCACGGTTTTACATCACTTCCGAATGATGGCATTCTGTAGAAGTTTTCATCTGCATTTTTTAATTTTTGAAAACCTCACCGGGACCGGGAATCGAACTCGCGACCCTTAGATCAGTAGTCAGGATGCTTACCACTGAGCTACCGACCCCGAATTGAATGTTAATATTACAGTTAATGACATTTGCTGTCAAACCGATTCCTAAAACTCATCAAACCAGGTATCGACAATTGCATTTTTACATTTATCAATTCATTAAATTAAATATTGCTTTGTATTATTGTATTTCACTGATTTATCTTTATCCAAAATGTTTTAATATTAATTACTAACAAAGCTTGTCACTTATTCAGCTTAACTCGCACAATTCCATACACCAGTGCCTCCTGCTTCCAAAAGATCCCAATGTTGTCCTCGTTTGACACCTACAGCCTACACCTGTCAACCAACTCCAATACCCTGCTGATGCTGGCTGCAATCCCTCTATCAAACGTCAGCTTCAACTCCAACAAAACCTGGTAAGTTTCAGGTTTATAACTGCAACAGCTCTTATCTTGTTTCTTTCTTAGATATCCTTCGGTACTCCGCAATCTCCTCTGAAGTGGTCCAATTCTGGTAGCACCATTACAAATCTCGTTCTATTTGAATTACTTTATTACGATGCAACCACCAATGTCAAATATAAACATGTAATTATGCGACACGTCAGTCAATAAATTCAATTCCATCCAATTTTGTAGTTCTCTAGTTCCTTTAATGTAATTCGCAGCACTTAACAATCTCTTCACCGATTGTGAGTATTTTATAATATTAATATTTAAGCTCCATCTTTAATACCTCGTAGATTTATTTATAGCATTTATATTTGTATGTAAACCAAACAACTATACAAATTATGCACCAATTTCCATTTTTATTTAGTCAAAATCACATTTCAAATTATGTTATACATCTTTCTTTGAGTTTATTTATATAACTACCCTTAAACAAAAACTTAATCTTGTTGGATACTATTCTTACTGCACCCTACCATATTTTAAATTATCTATTATTACAACTTAATAATTCACATTATCATTATAACACATTTGTCAATCGTTACCTTGGCTTGTATTTTATTAAAATTTTCTGTAACTATTAAATTAACATATTCAATTAATATCAAAATCTCCTCTCTCATTGTCTCAATTAAATTTATTAATAATGTTTGAAATTTAACACCCATCAAGATTTAATTATATCAATCTTCCAAACTTATTCGTTTTAAATATTTTTTATTGAAATTGATTACACTGCCTCATGTATCATAACAATATAATTATATAACACAGCTCGTGTGGTTACAGAATCGTTTAATATGTTAACTGGGACAAGGATGATCATCCAACCCCTAGTACTGGGCACAATATTCGGAGCTTTATGGGTTATAGAAAATTAAAACCACATTGTATCTTGTCAGACAGTTTCATAATTCTTTTATTTCGTTTTCGATGACTTGGACAAGGATTTACAATAGTACAGAAGTGATCTAACAAGCAGTTTATGAACGTACCGCAAGATACTAGTGCATAACCTTAATGCTGTTAACATGTGTTGATGGAAAATTTATAATTTAAAACATGACAGGAGGTGGTAAAGTTGCACTTTTCGTAATCTTAGAAGCACATTAAGTACTACTGATTGGTATAATAACACTTTAAAATACACACACAATATTAAAACCAGTTTAAAATTTGTTAATTTATAAAATTTAGGCTAGCAAGGTCATGAACAGGTGTAAAATGTAAGAACTTCCTGCATACTAATAGTTCGCGCATGCGTAATGATGCACGCATCTAAATATTACGAGGGGGGACCAAGAAGTGGTTGGACCTTAGTTAACAAATAAATATATCACATATGTAAATATCACAATCTTAATCGATCAAAACCTGAGACAGTGTGCATCGGAAAACGCATCCTTTTGCTGAGGGCGTATAAAAGCTATTTTCCAAAATGAATTACTTTAAACTGTAAGTTAGCCAAACCAGATAATTTAGAAACACCCCGTATACTGCAATGGTTTTAAGCCCTACAAATCAACTCTGAAAGCATTGCCAAATTAATGGACATTTCACGAAAGCTCAGAGTGAGATATTTTATGTAACTGCAAAGCTAAAACTTGAATTTAATAGATTGAATACATTTGTAATGAGATGCCAGTAATTGCAGAATAATTAATTAATGAAAGCAGTAAGCAAAGCTCAATTCTCACAAGGATCTCAATTGACTGTAAGTCCAGTAAATTTACTAGGTTTGTGCTAAGGTAAAAGCCAAGCCGAATAAAGTTTAATAATTACAAGATGGATTGCAAAAGCAAGGAAATGAATCGTAGAGTTCAAGTGAAGTTTAAACAGTGAGATTTTGTCAGGGTTTTATAAGAAAAGTAATTGAAAGCGAGATATGCTTATAAACATTGCAAAGAGCAGCTATGAATGAAGGCCTTAAAGCATTTAACGGAAATCGTAAGAATCAGAAAGCCAGGGTTAATAAAAACTCAAGAATAGCAGACAGCAAATAAACTTTAAAATGTGGAAAAGTAGACAGGGGAATGAAAAGGAAGCTTTAGTGCAGGAAATGCTCGAAACAAATACTCTAATCAGTGCAGTGACATGTGGAGAATTAAACGCAGATTAAATAAACGTGCAGTGACGAAAAGACACGCAAAAGTATTGTAAATGTGAACAATTATTTTAGTTTTAAGGAATTTGTAAATAAAACTTAGTTTTAAGAACATTTTGTGTTAAAAGACACTAATTGAACTTAGTTTACATCCGGAAATAATTTACAATTAACTAGCTTTTGTTTATACCGGATATGCGAGAGAACAAATGAATAAATTATTGTAATGGCAGCCAGTTTTTGTGTCTCTAAATAAATTGAGTTTTAACATAAAACACATTTGAATTTATTAAAATAAGATACACCATTGTGTTGACAAATTACCAGGCTATACGTGGAAGTGTGGGTTTAAATTTCCATCACATAAAAATAATCTTCATCGTTGACGCTCCGAGAAGCTTCGTCATATCCAGTCCAGCCACCGATCCTGAGCCACAGCCACGAAAAAGGTTCCAGAGCCCGGGGTTTTAACTGCTGCACGTCCCTCCAGCGAATAGGAGTCCGGCACGTCAATCCCAGCACCCCAGGAGAAGATCCGGCCACTTGAGTTGGAAGTCGTCGCAGACTGAAGAAATCGCAGGTTAGTTTTATACCAGAAAATATTGGCGCTAGAAGCCTGAAACTTACCATAAAGCAAGAGAACGACCTAAGAAAGCCAATCCCAGGCATATTAAACACCTATTAACAGCCATAGATCCGGAAATTGCAGAAATCTAGGTTGAGGTTATGTTTTTCTAAAAACCAACGCTATAAAAACAATTGAAATAGCTTGCCTGCAAGATCTGAAACAGAAGACAAATGAATGCCGGGAAAACAGTCTAATTCAAATAATTACCGATAACACTTTGACCAATTTCACAATATTTATCATTCAATTAAACGCAATCTTGTAAACGGTATCCATCTTGGTTTATTATTGAACTAATTTCAGATTTTCGATTGTGCGCGTTTAAGCTAATGCGGAGAACAGATGCGTATTTAAAGAATTTGAGAAATTATGCATTCAATGGCGAACCTAACTGGGATGAGTAATTGCTTTACCGAAATTTGAGCTAGCGTTTTTATTTGATTCGTTGCAGATAAATAAAATATTATCAAGGGCATATAACCATTTATTTTAAAAAGTCATTAAGTTACAACTCTTTTTAATCAACTTAGAAATACAATTATTTGCGAGGTGGTTTTTAATCAGTTAAACAATTAATCATATTAAAATAAATAATAAAAGCTGTCATTAAACCTGTGAAATACTGAATGAACGATACAGCGGTACTGCGTTCCACCTTTAATGTGTTAATTGCACCTCGCGAATACTCACGCATTCAGATATCTGTATGTTTTAGTGGTATACCTTATAACATGCTGGGATAGCTTTTCCTCCAGCAAACTTAATTAATATGGTGCTAGTTATGGAACAAACGTACGTGGGTTCACCATTCACTCAGCTAATTTATTAGCATGTAGAGCTACGGTAATTATAAGCGAACTAACACAGCTTGAAACTGACGTTCGTTTTACACATTTGAATTACAATTCGCTAAAACAGCGGTGAAGCTGCTAGCCTTAAAGTCGAAGGCATATATGAACTACTAAATTAAGGTAACAAACGGTGAGGTCGATAGGGAGGAATTCCATTGCATGTCAATTATTAGATCACAATAACATAATAGCCGTTAGGTTCAAACCCCATCCAGCACGAGGTGGAGGTGATGTTAGCTTCCAGCAGTTACTGCCAACACAGGAGGTTCCCTTGGGACTGCTTGATAGATTCAGGGGGCAGCGGCAACAAACGCAGACTAAGCTTCCTCTCTATTTGAGCGGCTTTAGCCCGTAGGGTAAAGGCTATGTATACATATACCAAATTAGCAACTTGAACGAGAAAGAATAAACTGCCTTACCACAAAAATTTGCCAAAAACTCACACAAAAATGTGCTCGCCCAACAATTTATATTTGCATAGTTTCGGGTAGAAAAAATAGCCCAATCGATTATTTTACATACGCTCGACCCAGCTATTTTTTCCACCAATGCATCAATCCATCTCAGCAACGCTCACAGAGCCCGATTGTCAAAGATTCGGTACCAAGCAAAACGAACCGTTTTAACACCTTTCTGACATTTTTGTGAACCCGGAAACGACGCCAAACTGTGTCACCATCTAGCGACAATTATTACTGCACTCGACGGACGAATTGCAGTTTACGTAGGAAACTGTATTTAAGTGGAACACTGCAGCTTACCGAGACCTGGACTAAGTGGGAAACTGCCTGCTACAACACATATGTAGAACCAATTGCCTAATTCGCTGGGCGTTTCCGACCTGTGAAACTACGACAAGACAATAAATTCGTCTCAGTACTATCCAGGACTAAAAACTACTTCCCTCATGTTATTCGGGAATTTCTAGAAATTATTAAAAACCCGAACAATTTCAATCGAGAAGACGATTACCGCCTTAGTAACACATGGAAGCTAGCACTGCAAAGTCACTCAAACCATAAACAAGTTTTACGTGAGCAACCAAGCCGAAAAACTACAAGTCCCAATAACATGCAAGATCTACATGAGCAGCCAACCGTAGCGACTCCTCGGAATGTAACTAGGAGCAGAAAGCACCAACATCAGTCTTTAGAAATCTTCTGAAGAAGCTGACAGCATGAGCAGCGAAACATGAAGTTCAAATCGACAACCATGGCATAACTCGGAACAACCTACCATTAAGGGTAATTTGATTTGCATAAGTCTTAAAAATTGATAATCAATGTAACCACCTGATTTATTGTTTATTTATGTTGAAGGAGAAGTGTCGGTTTTAAACTTAAATTTCTATATTGTATTAACCGACAATAAATAATAAATAAAGTCTTTATTCCACCATCTAACTACAATTGAAAATTACCACTCTATTGTTTTTTATATAGGTATCGTAGAGCAGTGGAATCACGAGGGCCAGTTCAGTACTATACCGCTTTTTAACTGGACCTCGATTAATTAACTAACTCTATAAATTTAATGCCTAGATATTTTGTTTAAGGTGGTATAGAAAGTAATAAAATTGTCTGAAAAACCTAAATCTGCAAGCAAACATAAAATTTTCTGCTGGTTATAATAATAACTGCTAAATTTGCGAACATTGGCTGGACAAAAATGTTGAGTACATTTTGTTAAACAGCGATGGCGTTAAAAGTTTTAATGATTCTGGGAGGTTATTTATTGTATATATTATAAACTTTACTGATATTGTATTGAAATGATCTCTCAAATAAGACAGAGGTGTAATTAGACCTCCGAATCTCTCAAGTTTAAATAATATTTATCCCTAACCTTTGGTTGGGTTATTTGAATTGAGTGAATTACAATTGGCATGACATTAACTTAATTTTTCGTGACAGTAACCTAGGATAAGAGTCGGATTAACTGTGTTAATACATAATTCATGCTCAATTTATGCTGAAGTAAGTTAGTTAAGCTTGCTTCTTATAAAAGAACTCTGAGAGTAAATTTTGATAAAAGTCATACGAAACAAATAAATCGTAGCACTGTATATAAATATGGTTCGATATAGTATGCATATTTATGGGTATTTATCGGTAACTGGATATTTGTTGATAAGTACCGGTAACTATCGATATTGTAACAAACCGCAAAATTTTGCGCTTATAATAAACCCATAAGATTTTAATTAATCTAAATTGTAAGGAAGACAGGCATACATAGTAGCAACCATATTATCAAACGCAAAAGGTTAAAATGTAACAATCACAAAGTATTGAATTGCATCCGGCACGTGACGGAAGTCAAAGAAATTCGATATTAAATTGCTAGCAAAAGATTTCAAAGAATCAAGCTGCAAACAACAAACTTGCAAATTCTGTGGTGAGAAACGTCGATGCAGTTTCTTGCAGGCGAATCGAAAAATGCAATTTTGCCAAACGGTGAAGTAAGACACAAAACCGGCCCAAACCGAAGAAGGCTTGGAAAAGTTTTTTTGGAGAACGCGCGAACAGGGCGTTCAGTTCTTTCCGCTTCGCGCTCAAACTTCGTAACTAAATCAAAATTTGAAAGCTCTCTTTAAAACGATGTGACAAACTTAATGCAGGGGTTGCTCTAGGTATAACCTTCCAGGGTGTAATTCTAATTATGTTCTAAGTTTAAGCGTAACTGGTCAAACATTTTTATGAAGCTTACTACGTAAATAGTCAGTAAGCCAATGGGGTTAAAACAACTGTAATTGTTCATAAGTTGGGTTTACTATAATATACCTCTATTTAATTTTCGTAGGAGTTTTATTTCCTAAAAATCAGTTGCCTAACAGCGCAAGGATACGCAATGGTGGCAACGAACAACGAACTACCCCCAGCTTCCGAAACCCTTAAAAACAGCTCGTAACAAAATTTTACAACCCCTCAACACTTAGAAATTCCTTTTTCAATTACTTTCAATAGAAATTATTGTCATATAGTTGTATTTAGTAGAACCTTCTTGCAAGTTGCAACTATCATTCATGTCGGTTCGATTCTTAATGGTAATCTAAAAATGCTTAATTTTTATGTTTTGTAAACTGTAGTAACCTACATACGTGAAAATTAAATCTTAAAGCTACATGTACTGTTCACTAAAACCAAACGTTTTTAGTTTGTTTTGATGTAAAGTGTTAGTAAATAAATGAATTCAAGAATAACAATTATACAAGCTGTTCCAAAAAGAATGGGACACCGATTGGGCATAGATTTCTTAGTTTATAATAAACCGATTAAACTTAATATACCTCCGTTCAAAGTCCCTTCAGTAAGAAGGCATAGGAACTTGGAAGTTGAAATTTATAATTTTTTTAATATTATATATTCCACATAGGAATCACTGAAGTTGAGCTTTCTATCACTATTGTGGATTTAGTTGCCGAAGCCCGTAGGACCAAAGCAAATAAACCACATGAAGGATAAAAAAGAAGTTCCAGTGCCGAGAGGTACATTGTTTTTTAAAACGAGAAATCGTGAAATAACATTTCAACCAACTTTTGTATGTTATGTTGACGTCGGTTGACGTTTACCTATCGCCCAGCTGCCTACAAAAAGTCGTAAAACAATGGATTACTTCACTGCCGATTTCTCGCATTTTATTTGACGAGTTCATCACTGCCGGTATAAAAAAAAATATTTTTTCGAATATGAAGAAATGTCGAATATCATTTTGGCTAGATTTTGTAATGGTATTAGAAAAAATTGCACGCTGAATATGTTATAAAAGTTATTTTTCCATGTTCGTGATAAATTCATCCACTCGCTTTTCATCGATCGCTCGTAAATTAAATGTTGAAAAACTCTCACATTTCTTAACTTGTAGAACAATCTACTATTAAATACGCCTAACATAAGGCTTAATGACAAAAATATGTAACTTACCTAAGTATACAGGGTGCAGCATTGGATTTCTGAATTGTTTTGACATCAGAATTCTATTTAGATTTGGTAAAGAACACTGCATGGTAATCCAATTGGCGCAATTTGAAAATTTTTTGTTGGCCCAGTTCGAAAATACTTTACCCCTTTATACGAAAGTGAAATTTTCTGTCGCCTATTAGGGGTTTCCCGAAAATATACGTTTGGTTCCGTGGTCGGTTTCCAATGACAGTGGGAGGGAATATAATAGATTAACTCACGTTGCCATTAGAGACGGGAGACAATGTGATTAATAATAAATCAACTAGCCTCATGATTTTCATATTTAAATATTTTTGAATGCAACTGAATGCAAGAGAGTCTCATCATAAAATATAAAAGTGTCATATGTATAACTCTAGACTAAAATGTAATTTATTCCCTTGCATGATTACAATTGATTAGGTACTGTTCTCGCTAACGCCGGCGCTGGGGAATTAATCTACATCCGCGGGAGGAAATGATACATTTTCCTCCCTAGTAATACAAATAGCTATAAAAACATGTGTTAGCTAACTTTTGAAATTTTAAAACAAAATATCAAATTGGTGTTAATCAGAGACTGTTGAAAGTTGACAGGTGACTGATAAACCTATTTGAAAGCGGCTGATTGAAATAAGAATTCGTACAAATTATCTTACGTTCCCAGATAGATAGAAAGAACATTAGTTATGATAAG
This sequence comes from Agriotes lineatus, assembly GCA_940337035.1. Classification (NCBI taxonomy): domain Eukaryota; kingdom Metazoa; phylum Arthropoda; class Insecta; order Coleoptera; family Elateridae; genus Agriotes; species Agriotes lineatus. The sequence goes on along the minus strand of CALNHX010002907.1, from coordinate 109,013 downwards.
ATAATGCAGTCGCGTATTACATATCATTGCATTCCCAAGGGACACAAGTGTTATCTTATCTTTGCTCATGCAGCTTAGGTAACATGCTTGAGTACATCGCAGCAATTGTAATTTAGAATCTGTACCTTTCACATGAATTTTAAAATTGTAACTCCGTCTGTGTATTGATATGAAATATTTTTTTTTATATCAATCACAGTTCGTAAATCTAATTGGCGCAGTCGTGACGGATATTTTGGCAGTTTTTGGACAAAAATCGCAGAAAAACGTGTATTTTAATACTTTGGCCGAAACCAAACAACCAACGTCGTCCCAAGAAGCAGTATTCAGAACGGAGCTTGGAGGACAAGCATCGCCAAAGGGTCACCCGAAGAATATCATTCTAGTGACGAAACTGCAGCAGAAGCGGCACCAGCAGCTGCACCTGGATAACATCTCCGTAGGCAACCAAACAGTGTCGACCTTCACCAGAAGTGGACAAGAATCGCCACAACCCCGAGCTAGGACAGCATCGCCGACGCTTGGTTTAGAAATAAGCACTCCATCGAGGAAACCGAAGAATGAAAATAACAGCGCTACTACTGTAAGTCGCTAACAAAATTTGTTGCAGCATAAAAACAATTTAGTTTTAAGCTTGCTATTAAATAAAACGCAACAATTAAAATGAAATAATTAAACCTTAATAATAAACTTAGTATTAGCCTTCGTAAGTTTTTATACACTCCATAACTGCAATGGTCTGTTAAAAACGCTACACTAGAAATCCTTAAACGAATAAAAATGCTTTGTCCCTTTATTTAAACCAAATTAAAAAGAAAATATAAATAAATACCTATGCTACAAGGTAACGACGACTTAATAGCTTTATTCGAAAATTTATTACTGGAGGTAGCACCCGAAGAACAACAAGTAGAAGCCAATCAACCGGACATGGAACAAGGAGGACAAGCAGGACCAGCAGGACAAGCTTTCCACCTGGAATATTTAAGAATAGTTCCGGAATTTGATGGTACTCCACACAAATTATCCGAATATATTAGATCTGCCGAGGTAATAATCGCACACTACCGTGGGAATGCAGACGCTTTCCTACAATCCTTAATTCTTTCCGCCTTACGGACAAAATTAACCGGAAGAGCACTTTTAGTAACCAGCGGACGAGAAATTGCCACCTGGGATGAATTAAGAAACATTTTAAGAAGATCATTTGCCGATCACAGATAAGAGAGCTCACTTTTGCGAGACTTGATGCTCTTACGACAAAAACATGAAACGGCCCAAGAATATTTCGAAATTTGTTAACAAACAAGAAGCCTTCTATATTCGAATATTCAACTTAATGAACCAAGTCAGGCCATACGAGCAGTCAAACAATTACAGTACGATGAATTAACACTAAAAGCTTTTTTTAGTGGACTCAAAGAACCACTAGGTAGCTTCCTAAGAAGTATGCGACCAGCCACATTAGAAGACGCAATTAAATATGTAATCGAAGAGGAAAATGTGCAATATTCCAGAAGACATAAAACCGAACATCGAAAAGGACTTCATTCTTCCACATTTACTCAGAAAAAACCACCACTAGGATTAAGAATGACTACTGGCTTAGACAACCCCAACTTTTACAATCGTTACCCTACATATCAATCATTTGGGAATCAACAACCACGAATACAACGTCCAACGTTCCAGAATAATTCAAGACCAACAAATTTTACTGGACAACAATGGCCAACCCGTTTTCAACAATCGCAACCAAGTGCACAAGCAAGAAATGTATTTGCACCGCAAAATCGTGCTCAACCACGTCCCACGCCAATGGACACATCATCAGGCGCTACGAGAAGAACAACTAATTTGCCTCAACGATTTAATTCGTCAAACACCCAGCGTTTTACTCAACCAAGACAATTTATTCAACAGTCAAATCAACCCCGAAATTTTATATCCGAGGAACTCCACTACCAAGAGGAACCAGAAAACTTTTTCGATACACTATTTGAAACAGATCAATATCTACAGCAAGAATTTGAAGATGTAGAAAATGAGCAGTATGAGTACGAAGAACAGGATTTTACGAAAACAGCCTCACCCAACGAGCATACGTAGACGAAGATCCACAACCTGAACAAAATTACCAACAGCCCGAATTAATACAAATCAATAATCAACCATCATCACACCTACCATGCATATACATCCCGCAGCTAAAAGCGAATTTTCTCATAGATACTGGAGCTTCTAAGACGCTAGTTAAACCAGAAATAGCTCAAAAATATTTTCCAGAATAAATTGAACCTCAAATTTTTCAAATACAAACGGCACATCAGACGTCAACACATAATGAAGTTGCTGTAGTTCAATTACCAGCCATCTTTAAGACAAACAAAGTTCACAAATTTCACCTATTCGATTTCGACCCCAAATACGACGGTCTTATAAGAACTGACTTATTAAAGAAATTAAAAGCCAGACTCGATTTCACAAACAACACTTTGGAAACCGAAAAAACCCAAATTCCATTATATTCTATCGAAGACAGGAACCCAGATCTGAACTACCATATTACAATCGAAGCAAGAACTGAAAAGGTAATTAAGATTCCAGTTACGAAAAACATCAAGCAAGGAATAATCGAACATCAAAAAATTAGTGATAATGTAGAGATACCAGCATCCTACGTTAATATAAATAATTATCAAGCAATAACCACTATTATTAATAGCAGTGACGAAGAAAAAACGTTTATTATGACCCAACCACTACACATCGAAATGGTCGAAGAAAATCCGAAGCCAGATACCTTACATTACCAACCCGAACCAGTAAACAAAAATCTCAAACAAATCCAACCGGCTAGAACACCTCAACGACGAAGAAGCAACACTAATTAGAACATTATGCGAAGATTTTCGAGATGTATTCCTTTGTGAAGACATTCCACTTAGTTTTAACAACCAAATTAAACACGTAATTAATACTTCTGACGAAACACTTGTGTACTCCAAAAATTATCGATATCCCCAAGTACATATTGACGAAGTAAATAAGCAAATCAACAAGATGCTCAATCATAAGATCATAAGACCCAGCAAGTCCCCCTGTAGTTCACCTGTATGGGTAGTACCAAAGAAAGCAGAAGCTTCCGGAAGACAAAAATGGAGAATCGTGATCGATTATCGTAAGCTTAATGAGAAAACCATTGATGACAAGTTCCCATTACCAAACATTACCGACTTATTGGACAAATTAGGAAAATGTCAATATTTTTCAACGCTTGATCTAGCATCTGGTTTCCATCAAGTTCAAGTTGAAGAAAATGACCTACCCAAAACAGCGGTTAACACTGAAAATGGTCACTATGAGTTCCAACTCATGCCATTTGGATTAAAAACGCGTCGTCCACCTTTCAACGCGTCATGGACAACATCCTCAAGGGTATACAAAACGAAAAACGTCTTGTATATTTGGATAACATTATTATTTTTTCCACATCCCTGCAAGAACATACAGTAAGACTAAAAGAGGTATTTGCAAGGCTAAGACAAACTAATTTCAAGGTCCAACTAGACAAAAGCGAATTTTTAAAGAAAGAAGTGCAATATCTAGGACACGTAATAACACCAGAAGGAGTTCGACCCAATCCAGATAAAATTAGAGCAATAAAAAACTATCCAATTCCAAAAACACCAAAAGAAATTAAAGGATTTTTAGGACTACTAGGCCAATACCGGAAATGTATAAAGGATTTTGCGAAAATTACAAAGCCTATGACAAAGTGCTTAAAGAAAGGCGCGCAAGTCATTCACTCCAACGAATTTAAAGAAACTTTTATAAAATGCAAAAACTTACTTATGAACAAACCAATCCTTCAGTACCCCGACTTCTCGAGAGAATTTATTTTGACAACGGATGCATCAAATGTTGCTGTAGGAGTTATCTTATCTCAAGGACCAATAGGAAAGGATTTACCTATCGCTTATGCATCGAGAACTCTCAATGAATCAGAAGAAAGATATAGCACCATTGAAAAAGAACTTTTGGCTATCGTTTCGGCTACAAAGTATTTTAGACTATACTTATACGGAAGAAAATTTAAAATAGTAACGAATCATAAACCTTTGCAATGGTTACATTTTTTGAAGGAGCCAAACTCAAAACTATCAAGATGGAGATTACGACTAGAGGAATTCGACTACGATGTGATTTACAAAAAAGGAAAATCCAATACAAACTCAGACGCATTATCTAGAATAAAAATTAATCCGATTGATACGCAATCAATGCAAGTCGAAGTAAGCGCAGAATTAAACCAACTACTCGACGAAATAAGTTGCAGACAAGATGACCTACAAACACCAGAACCGATCTTACAACTACCAACAATGCGAGCATTAACGCCAGATGTAATTCCACTTGACCCTATAACCAGCTCTATGAACGAACATTTACCTGAAGAGCCGATTCGAAGCCTTGAAAAACTAATTGAGAATATACCTGACAGATTTAACGAAGATTTAACACCAACTGTTCATTCACAAGATGATTCAGCACCTAGCATCCCAATATGCGAAGATGCTTTAGATTGTAAGAAAAACCAAATCATAATAACAATCGTTCATGAAAAATCTACAAAACCAAAAATCGAAAAGAAAGAGAAAAAATCCATAATTACAGCTCATCTAGGAGATCAAGACCTAAAACACAGCATACTACAATTTTTTAAAAATTATTGTTTACCGAATAAAACGTATTACTGTTCATTCCCGAATGAAAAAGTTTATAACTTAGCATGCGAAATCATTACAACCCATTTTGCGCAAAGCCGCATATCACTTTATAAATGTACTAAAAGAGTTTTACCAATAAACGAAGAAGACCCACTTGAAATAATTGCTAACCAACACGAAGAAAAAACAAACCACCGTGGAATCTTTGCAACCTGTACTACAATAAAAAGAAAATACTATTGGGAAAAACTTGACCAAGAGGTTACCGATTTTATAAACAAATGCATAACATGTCGAAAAGCAAAATATGAACGTCACCCCGCAAAGACACCCTTCAACATCACCGAAACACCGAATAGACCATTTGAGCATTTGCATATGGACACATTTCAAATCGAAAGGAATTTATTTCTAACAATCATTGATTCATTTTCAAGATTTTGTCAAGCTTATCATCTAATCTCAGAAAACGGAATCGAAGTAGCTGAAAATCTGATAAATTTCATATCCCAACATGGTTCGCCAACATTGATCACAATGGATGGAGGTTCAGAACTTATTAATGAAGAGGTTAAAGACCTTTTGGAACTTCACAAAATTAAAATTCACATTACTAGACCAAAAAAACCCAAAATCTAACTCTTTAATTGAAAGAATTCACTCGACTTTGATTGAAAATTATAGAATAATTAAGAATACAAGTAATAAGGAAACCCCCAAACAAATAATAACGTACGCAATCATCGGATACAACAACACGATTCACTCTGCTACGAAATTCACACTCCTTGAACTGGTTTATGGACATACTGCAACTAGAGACTCGTTTGATCTCCAATTGAACAGTAAATTTTACGAAGAATACGTAACCACTCACAAGACTAAATTGACTTCTTTGTACAAATCACTAAATGAAGCCATGCATAAGAACAAGGAAAAACTAATTAATAAACAAAATCAAAACTTCAGAGCACACAACTACAAAGTAGGAGACGAAGTTTTAATAAAAACCAACTAACGAAACAAATCAGCCAATAAATATGAAGGACCCTAAGTAATAAAGGAAATTACGGACAGGAACATAGTAACCCTAGTCAACCCAAAAAACAACAAAGAAAAGAAAAGACATGTAGATGCCCTAAGTCACCCAATTGTTTCAGGTGCCTCTGCACTCAATACGTCATTGTTTAAACTTGATTTAAACACACATAAATTTTAATAACAAAATTTACGAAACCAGTCAGAAGTTCTAAATGTAATTCTGATTTCATAAACAAACAGTTTTTACTTCATAATTTCGCAAGTTTATATTTAATTTAGATCTGTTTTAATCTTGAATTAAAACAGGCAAATTTCAGTTCCCATTTACGAAATATTAACAAACGAATATTGTTTCGCAAGCATTGAGTTTAAACACCGCAGTAAACTGCAACTTGGCATTTCGCTCAGTACGCGACCTAGTAAACCTAAGTTCACCGCATCGTCCTGCAAACACATGCGGAACTATAAAAAGCTTACTGTGCTGAATTGTCGTTTTCGTACCTTTAAACGCGTTCCATTAAACTACACTATTATGAACTTTGATATGTTACTTAGTTAAGCATTCTTGTTTTGTATAAATACAACGTTTATTTTAGTAATAAAACAATCTGCATTTAATGTCTGATTCATTCACTACGTCGCTACCCTAATACTAAGCCATAATATCATCGAGACGTGAGGCTGCGTCTCTTAGGGTAGTTTACTGTCGTTCCTTTTAAGTACCATTGATTACATTGGTTTAAAACCTAAACGCAGTATCGTTTATGTGCTTTAAGGGATAGAACCAGCGCAAAAGTAACAGTAACCTGATCTAGCCTCCAGGCAATTCTGTTCATGGTCCTTCGAGCCGGATCTGTCTACAACTAAAGGACAAACACATCCCAAAGGTCACCAGCATCCCGAGAAGAAGATAACATCTGCCAACCACCCAGTTCCCAGAAGATGGCTAACAACATGGAGGAATTCAACAAATTAGCTGTCGCCCAAGAAGAGCTCGCGCAGAAGATAAAGCAAGTATTATCTAACAGCAAAAAGGACCCTGTCAGCCGAAAAAACGAAGCCTACATCGCCAGTCGCAAAAAAACGCTGGACGAACTTTGGAACACTGCAACTAAAAATCATGCAGAAATGGGACAGCTAAGTATTCCAACTCATAATTATTTTACAACAGGGTATTACGATCAAATTAAAGCCATATACGGCGAAGCAAAAAGTTACTTGCAGAGCTATTCAAAATCAACGGAAATTTCCAACCCCTCAGTAAGCAGGAATCAAAAGGAAATGGTGGCCAACCCCGAGCAAAAGGTTCGTATCCGAAAACTGCAGATTTGAATTCAGAATTTTAAGCAAGCGATGGACGACGCCGAACTAACACAAGAATTAGGGAGGCCCGCCATCACGACAAGGAAATTAAGAGAAAAATGGGATCGTGTGGTCGAGATGGACGAAGAAGTTTTGTCTAACGACATGGCTTCAGAACAAATGCACTTCAGTCCTGAATATACTACGTTGGAAGACAGGTATAGAAATTTAATTATTTTATTGCAAGCACCGACAAGGAACGAGCAAGCAGCAGCCATCTCGCTTTCTCAAGTCAAAATCCCCATATACGAGGGAAATTATGAGGAATGGACCACTTTCAAGGACCTGTTCACCAAATTAGTAGATGACAACCAGAATATGGACGATGTCATATGTCATCAAGATGCAATATCTAAAGACGCATGTCAAGGGAGAGCCAAGCCGACTGATCTAGCATCTAGCTGTTACCCAAGCAAACTACAACACCGCCTGGAATCTGCTGCAACAAAGGTATCAAAATAATCGCCTTATTTTAACTAAATTGCTAGATATTCGATCTACCGGTCCTCTCCAAAGAGTCAGCCCAAGGGTTAAAAAGATTGCACGACTCCATCAAGGAATGTGTGGAGGCAATCAAAAATTTAGGCATCTCCACCGACAGTTGGGGTCCGTGGATTAACAGAGCTATCGCTCGAAAATGGGATCCTGAAACCAACAATTTATATGAGCAGTCGCTTCAATGTCCAAACGAAGTTCAGGATCACCAAAATTTAATGGTTTTCCTGCAAGTGCGGTTCCAATCCCTGGAATCCATAGATGGAGCTCGAAAGCCCACGCAGGAAAGACCACATAAGAATTACGCTTCCGCATCACTAAATTGCAAAGCTGTGCCATGGAGATCATTACATCGACAACTGTAGTCAATTCCAGAAGCTACCTACCCATGAAATACAAGAAGCAGTAAAAACCTATCGATTGTGCTATCGATGCTTGCGGCACGATTCAAATATACCATGCCGTGCCTATTTTAATTGTAGGATCTGTCGCTTCTTGCATCATACACTGCTTCATAAGGCGCAGCCACCATCAAGGCCGCTCCCTGCCCAAAAGATGAGGACGTCAGCTCATGCAGCAGCCATGAAGACTTCCAACGCTCCAGAGAAGAAGCCGAAGTCGGACATCATCACCGCCAATTTAGGCGCACAGGAGAGCCAAGTTCTACTTGCCACAGCAATGGTTCAAGTAAAGGCAGCATCCGGGATGACTCATCTATTACGAGTATTAATAGATCCCGGGTCTCAGGAGTCATTTATCACGGAAGCATCAGCCGAATTATTGGCGTTACCAAGGACCAAAGTTCGAGCTGAAATCACAGGAATCGGGAACAGCGAGCCAAAAATTGCTAAATGGAAAATCCCAGGTTTGATCACACCTAGATTTTCAAGTAACTTTTCCCTACCTGTCAATTTACTAGTACTTCCTAAACTTACAAAAGCCATGCCTTCATCACCCATCCCAAATATAAATATCAATTCCTGGAGCAATATTTTCATCGCCGATCCAACCTTCAACCAATCTGGTCCTATAGATATAATTCTAGGCGCCGAAGAATATTCCAAAATAATTCTAGAAAGAATCACTAAAACAAAGAATGGCATCTTAGGACAAAATACCGAGCTGGGCTGGATTTTATCTGGAACCATTGGAAAACAACATAACGACAGCATTAAAGTCAACACCATGGTTGCCAAAATTGGAGAAGAATATCAGTTGCTGAAATTCTGGGACATAGAAGAAGTGCCCACACAAAGAAGACTTTCCACAGAAGATCAGGTATGCAATAAAAAAATTATTGAGACAGTCAAAGAGATTCATCCCGCATAAAAAGGATCCATCCCAGGAGTAACAATCCAGCAGGTGAAGAAAATATCAACAACCGATCCTACAGCGGAAGAACGAGCAATAGCAGCTGCCAATATAAAGAATACGGAAGTTCAACATCCTGTTATCATCGAACGTGAAAAAATAGCATCTTCTCATCCACAAGAAAATCACCAAGTGCATGGAGTTTCCAAAGTCCTCACTCACGAAGTCCTCGTTCACGAAATCTCCATTCAGGAATTTCCCAGTCACAAAGTCGATGGACAGAAAGAAAAGGAAATTGCAGGCCACGAACAAATTATTGGAACTCCTCCAGATGCTTCTACAGCAGCTCCTAGCGATGGATGGAGCCAAGAAGCTGCAGCTGCAGGCCACGAACAAATCATTCACGAAGTCCGCATCCACGAAGTTCCCATTCACGAAGTTTCCATTCACCAATTCGATGGACAGAAAGAAAAGAAAATTGCAGGCTACGAACAAATCATTCACGAAGTCCACATCCACGAAGTTTCCATTCACGAAGTCGATGAACACAAAAAAAAGGAAATTGCAGGACACGAAAAAATCGTTGGAACTCCTCCAGCACTCGGTGATGGATGGAGCCAAGAACCTGCAGCAAACGAAACACTCTCCGAGTCTCTTAAAAACTTCGCACCTAGCGATGGATGGAGCCCGGAAAGCATCAACCCAAACAACGCCAGTCAGCCGTAGAAGAATATCCTCTAAAAACTCTTAATGTGGAAGAAACAATATAGTTTTTCTTTTGCTTTTTCTTCAGCCTAAAATTGGCAATATGTTTAAACTTGATTTAAACACACATAAATTTTATTAACAAAATTTACGAAACCAGTCAGAAGTTCTAAATGTAATTCTGATTTCATAAACAAACAGTTTTTACTTCATAATTTCGCAAGTTTATATTTAATTTAGATCTGTTTTAATCTTGAATTAAAACAGGCAAATTTCAGTTCCCATTTACGAAATATTAACAAACGAATATTGTTTCGCAAGCATTGAGTTTAAACACCGCAGTAAACTGCAACTTGGCATTTCGCTCAGTACGCGACTTAGTAAACCTAAGTTTACCGCACCGTGCTGCAAACACATGCGGAACTATAAAAAGCTTACTGTGCTGAATTGTCGTTTTCGTACCTTTAAACGCGTTCCATTAAACTACACTATTATGAACTTTGATATGTTACTTAGTTAAGCATTCTTGTTTTGTATAAACAATCTGCATCTAATGTCTGATTCATTCACTACGTCGCTACCCTAATACTAAGCCATAATATCATCGAGACGTGAGGCTGCGTCTCTTAGGGTAGTTTACTGTCGTCCCTTTTAAGTACCATTAACTCCTTCTTCTTCACGTGCGTGCTCTTCGGCGAAGAGCGTTCGCGATCATCAGCCGGGACACTGCTGTTCTAAAAAGTTCTATTGATGTTAATCCGAACCAATCTCTGAGGTTCTTGAGCCAGGATATTCGTCTTCGGCCTGGTGGGCGGCGGCCATTGATTTTACCTTGTAATATAGTCTGTAGTAGACGATATTTATCATTCCTCACTATATGGCCTAGATACTCACGTTTGCGCCTTTGAATAGTATTGACGCATTCAGTTGTTTTATGCATTCCATTGACTACATTGGTTTAAAACATAAACGCAGTTTCGTTTATGTGCTTTAAGGGATAGAACCAGCGCAAAAGTAACGGAAACCTCATCCAGCCTCCAAGCAATTCCGTTCATCATCAACATCGAACGCCTAGAAATAACGAAAATTATCGACAACCCCGGACTATTTCCTCACAAACTAGGAAATGCCAAGAACACCATGGATAAATGGACATTAATAAAGAACGTTGATTGATGTCCGATAATCAACAGTAGTAGAGATAGGCGAGTTCTGGGCCACCCCATGTCATTTCTGGACCACTTTGTGGTTGACGCGATATTGCGCAATCTCAAGCGCGCCAAACCAAATGTCAAAGGTCATCGGTGTCTGTCAGTCACCAAAAATCTATCTTTCTCTCTTTAACACATAGAGTTCTACAAAAAAACCATCTTTCTCTCTCTAACTCAAGCGAGCCCGGGGGGGCAAAGCCCCAGTCGCCATATTGTGGGGCCCTCATGTGCAAGTTCGGGAGCGGAGAAAGTTTCAATGTCACACCAACCCCGAGGGGCAGAGCTTCAGCCGCCGGGGCCCGCATGCGTGGTGGGGGGCTCGCATCAGGTTTTTTGTATATTTAAGGCTAATTTATTCCATAATGTAAAAAATAGCGCTGTGGTTAACTGACAAATTTTAATGAGCATGGGAACCGAAAGTGAAACCGCAAAGTGTCATCTTCATTATTTGAGTGTCATCTTCCCATCGTGGGAACCGGACCCCCATGTCCAGGTATATATTTTCGGGTAAAAAATGCAGGAGCGGAGGAAGTTTTCAAGGTCACACCAACCCCGGGGCATAGCCCTGGCCGCCATATTGTGGGGCCCCCTTGAGCCGCCGGACCCCCCGTGTGCATGTATATATTTTCGGGTAAATTTTTATAATAAAAATGCAAGATATTGTGCCGCTGGGGCCCGCATGCGCAACACCAACTCCAGGGGGCAGAGCCCTAGCCGCCGGACCCCCATGTTCAAGTATATATTTTCGGGTAAATTTTTAAAATAAAAATGCAAATTTAAGGCTAATTTGTCGTTTGTCATTCAACCCTTATCTCGTTGCTCGGGGTGGGAGGGGGAGGAAAAGGGTGGTTGAGCGGGGCAGAGCCCTAGTCGCCATACCTCCAAATTGTGGGGCCCCCCATGTTCATGTTAGGTGGGATCGGGGGAAGGTTCAACGTCACATCGGATTTTTGAATATTTAAATAGAATAACAAGTACTGGGAATTTTTAATAAAATGCAAATTTAAGGCTAATTTGTCATAACCTAAATCTTTTATCTCTTATCTTGCTGCGCAAGGCGGGAAGGGGCGGCGCAAACTTCGGGGAAAAGCCCCAGCCGCCGGAACCCCCCATGGTCTGGTTATTGGGGTGGGGGAAGGTTTAAGGTGTCATCAGATTTTTGTACATTTGAATAGAATACCAAGTACTAAACACTCTTAATAAAAATGCAGATTTAAGACCAATTTGTCGTTCGTCATTCAACCCTTATCTTACTGCACGGGGCGGGAGGAGGTGGAGGGAAGATTCAATGTCACATCATCTTTTGTATATTAAAATAGAATACCCAGTACTGAACATTTTTAATAAAATGCAAATTTAAGGCCAATTTTTCGTTTGTCATTCAACCCTTATGCTTGTAAGCCACATCCACATATGTTACGGGGGACACCTAACAAACCCCAGAAATTCATGTTAAGGCGCTGACATTATAACCAAATCAAGTCTTAAATTTCATTTATAACCTATGCCGCCAGCGCTTAAAAATACGCCTAATGTAATTAGCAGTCGCAAAGTTAAACTTGCACTTGTTATGTGAATCGAAGGGCGCGCTAGTCGCTGAATGTCAAGCGCTATATAAACCGCATTAAATTAGAAAGGTAATATTATGAATTTTTAATACCTGACTATTGAGGCCTAGATTTTTTCAAATTTAAAATCATTAAAGGATTATTTCTAATTATTTTTGCAAACGCAAGCCACCACTTTAAGACAAAATCAACCTTGAGTTCGTATTCATTGCAATATAATTAATATAAATTCATACTAGCAGCATGTAATCCACGTCCAAAAATGACATCTACATTTACAAGCTACAGAGTAATTAATTACAGTATAGACAAATATTATCATAAAAAATAGTCAATCATGCAATAACAATATAATTTAAAAACGCGGAAGGGTGGTTTTAGAATTTTATATTTTATTTTTATTTTCAGTAATTGTGTACTCATCCGTTTATTTGTTAATTTAGGTAGATTTGTTAAACATTTCTATTTTAACATAAAAAACCCCAAGTGTTTTGCAAAGAGCCAACATTTGGTCTTAAACAGTTATTACGGCTGGAATTTGCACTAGCGGATATGTAACGCTCGGCAAAAATCGAAGGTTGCGTTATAAACCACATTAAATTGGAAAGGCGATATTATGCTTGTTCGATTGCTGTGTATATTTTTACGAATTTCTAATTATGCTGATATGGCTTTTAATATAAGACTCTAAGAAATTCTGTACTGTATTCAGTCGTGTAGTAACAGTACAAAACAATGTTTTTGACAATCGATGTGCAATACTCCGGAATTTACTGTAAAAAAACTATCACTTTTCGATGGAAAAAGAACTAGCCACTACTTATTCAAGCCGCCGTTTCGATTCACAAACTTAGCGGTAGATTTGCAACGACAAGCAGTTTGGTTGGAAAAAAACCATCATGGTCTGAAATGGAGCCGAGGATTCGTTTCCCTGTCACAGCTACCCGAAATACTACTACATGAAACTGAGAACGCCCACACAGTATTTTGCAAGGGTTTGCAAAAGGAGAAATACCTGAAGCAGTTTCTTGGAGATAAGGTTATTGCAGTTGCAGATTACAATTTTGAAATAGATCCTACTGCCCCAGCATGCTTCAACCATTATTTAGAATTATGTCATTGTGCTTTGTATCAATGTAAATCTTTGTATCAAAATATAATAAGTGACGGTCTGTAATGGATTAATAAAACCACATTTTAATTTTATTATGTTTTTTTTATTTGCGTACCTAACAAGCAAAAATAGAATTGTTAAGATAAAATTATATTTATTTAAATGTTACAGGTGATCAATATTTGAAATATATCTCCAGAAGAGCGAGCCATGCCCACTCCTAACTTGAAGTGTGAACATGCCGGTTGGTGTAAAGTTAATTTTCGTTGTAGATTTACACGGTAGTTCGAATACTGAGACACTTTCTTCCAGCATTTGAGCAAAGGGATGCTTTGGGTGGTAGTCCGCATCCAGCGTTAGCGATGTATTTCCTTCTCTAGCAAAATATTTTAAAATGTTTTTTTCCAAATTGGCAATCAGTCGTTTCCGTTTTTCTTGTTGATTTTGGCTATCGCCAGCCATAGCACACACTACATACGCGTCAAATTCCAAGTCTAAATTTCTGGGTCGCGAGGAATTTCTCACTATTTTATCTAAATCGTTTTTTGCATCTTCAAACCAGAAAGCACAGCACAACTTTACAGCGTGCTTTAATGTGGTTTCGTGTGAAGAATCGTCACTTGGAGTCTGATCCATTATTTTATACGTAAACGAATAGTGCGCGAACTTGACGCAAGTTATAAAACAACTAACGAGACCATGATAATGCGCAACAAGTAAATATATAAACGAGGTTAAAATATAAATAACAAAGAGATAGCGGCTGTAAGTAGCTACAGCTTCCAAACATGGACAGCGTAATTGCAGCCGCAACAAAAATCCGGCGGAGTAGGGGAATTCATTCAACCTATATAGCGGGCGTACGTTGTTTTTAGCCCCGCCACGTATGGGCGGATTTTAGTAAATTAACCCTGTTAACTTTAATAAAAAATTATTCAGAGTAAAATTACAATAATAATAGGTATATTGAAAATAAACCTTAATATAGCATACTACAGTAAAAGTCCACTAAAGGGCCTTGATATTTGCAATCCAGTTAAAGCAAAAATATTTATTATACAGCCGTAGTAAAATTTTTTATTCGTTAGTAAAACCTTTCTCTGCTGCTTTATAATCTATTAAGAACGCGCATAATTAGACAGGTGGCTGCTTGCTTATTGCGGCGTAGATTTTTTAATAATTCTGGAGAAAGCGAAGGCCAACTGATGAAATAACGTACACATTTTCCGAGCCGCTTATTCATATATAAAGGAGAGAACTGTTCTTCGTCAACAACAAGCATAAAATGAATTCTTTTTTCGAACAAGTTAACAGCGTCGGACTTTCTCAAGTCAATATTAAAAATAAGCGAAATGCAAATAAACAAAAACTACATTATCGAAAATATTCAATAGGGTAATCACCCACAATTTGGACGAAACGTTTTCCTTGAAACCCAGGATGTACGAATTTACCTTCCAAAACGAATTTCCGAAAAAATGACTGATGAAGATATAACTAAACTTAACAAATCCACGAAAAAATACGCTCTGGTTTTTATTGGTCGAAAAAATGTGTCTAAAGGGTTTGATGCCAACTTAGTTAAATTTGTGGAACTTTAGGATGTATACAGGTAAAACTCGCTAATTAATAATTTATTTGTTTTACTTTATGTAGTATTTTTGTAGTTTCTAATGGATATGACACAATATTAAAGCAAAACAACCAATTTTTTAATAAATATTTTTAAAAGTTGCCGTTTTTTATTTGCAACTCATACTTTGGAGTATCAGCAAGACATTTCTTTCGCGTCGAAAAATTTTTCTTTTTTTACCTGGTAATAAAGCGCAATTCATTCAGCCTAGGTAGTGGGGCATTATGAGGAAAACGCACAGTGGTGGTGTACACTGTTTAGTGGGATTTTAGTAAATATTTAAATTAAAAAGAAATGATCTAAATTGATTAAAAGTAAATTTCAAAGAATCCTTGAAATAAACGGTGGTTCAGATGAAGCAGCGGCAGTTGTATTAGTATATTATACAATTAATTGTTTACAATAGAATTTGGAAGAGAATCTGCGTAATTCGACATTTGAGGGTTATTTGTATATTCCAGTTTTTAGTAGAATTGTAGGCAAAATTGAGTATCTAATAATCATAACAAAGAAGAGGCCTTTTGTATAATAATTAGTTAAGTCTCCTGCCTGAAGAAAAACAGCAACAACCAAACCTGATGAAGGACCTCGGATTAGGCAACCAGTTGAATGGTAACAACATTCTGCGTGACGTGGTTCTATTAAACACGTAAAGTGTACCAAATGTTTGTTTTACTGTTAGTAGTAGTAGGATGTGTAGATGCTTTAGCTGTATGTAGTCAGATTGGCCGAGCGGTCTAAGGCGCCGGATTTAAGCTCTGGTTCCTGTAAAGGAGCGTGGGTTCGAATCCCGCATCTGACACTTTTAAAACAACAAGTAAATCATCCTATTTATTACAATTTCTCATTTAATGTTAATTTATATGCGATTTTAGGTACTAATCACGCCTTTTTGAAAGATACTGACCGAAATAACTTCTACCAAGCATAGTGAAAGACAAACTAAGGTAGCTCCTAATGCTTTAGATGATAAACGCCATATTAGAAAATATAATAGATACCAATCCATGAGGACATTATTTCCTAGAACTGCAAAATAAAAAAACACGTTTATAAAAGTTTTTTATTTGCCTTTAATTATACATATTGCGTCGCATAGTGTTTATGTAAATGACAAACATTGGATAAGGCGCAGTAGCAAAAGATTGAAAATGATGCATGCATGCATGCTTTAGCTGTATGTAGTCAGATTGGCCGAGCGGTCTAAAGCGCCGGATTCAAGCTCTGGTTCCTGTAAAGAAGCGTGGGTTCGAATCCCACATCTGACACTTTTAAAAACAACAGCAATTTTAAAAAATGGAGCTGGGACATCTAGCGGCCGAGTAAATTGGCAAAAACGTAGACACTAAAAATCAGCTAATTCTTCGACAGGACTTGCCAATTTACTCGACCGCTAGATGCCCCAGCTCCAATTTTTGATTCCGTTAAACAGCACCTGGTACCTTTTCAAATGTCCCATTGCTGTTTCGACATGTTTGCAGGTTTACCTGTCTGTCTGTCTGTCTGTCTGTCTGTCTGTCTATCTGTCTGTCCATGGTTACCCTAGAACTGTAAAATAAATAAACACGTTTATAAAAGTTTTTTATTTGCCTTTAATTATACATATTGCGTCGCATAGTGTTTATGTAAACGACAAACGTTGGATAAGGCGCAGTAACAAAAAATTGAAAATGATGCATACATGCATGCTTTAGCTGTATGTAGTCAGATTGGCCGAGCGGTCTAAGGTGCCGGATTCAAGCTCTGGTAATATAGCGTGGGTTCGAATCCCACATCTGACACTTTTAAAAACTGAAAATAAAAACAACAGCTTGAATCCGGCGCCGAATTTGTGTTGATTAATTAATATGTATTATTTTTATTTACTGCCGACATGGGCAAAACATTGCTACTTCCAAATCCTTTATCCCCTCTACCAAACTGAGTAGTTAAAGGTTCGTCCAACAAAATTACATTGTTTTCATGATACCTTTTTAAAATTAACATTTGGGCTATCCTCTCTCCTTTTAAAAATCTTTCTTTGCTATCGCTCATATTGAACATCATAACTTTAATCTCTCCTAAATAATCGCTATTTATTACTCCTCCTACTACTACACAATTAGTACTACTAACAACAGAAGATCTATCACAAATCATCCCTACCGTTTCTACAGGTAATTTCATACCAAACCCGGTCCTGATTTTCACCATACTTCTTCCTTCTACACCGATATCCTCTGCAGAATATAAATCCAAACCCCCAGAACCACAATAACTCCGAGAAAATGGTACCACACATCCTTTAAACATCCATACTAAAGTCCCGTCTGGTTTATCTTTATTTATGCCAAACCCCGGACACCATATGTACTTTTTCCCATCAATTATTTTCGTCGCGTAATTCACATTAGCAGACATAAATCGCGGTGCTTCTATCGCCTCCTCTTCCGTTACTTTCATTTTCTTTACTGCTGTAACATCTTCTTCTTTCGATTTCTTTTTCTTATCTTCTAACAACACATCATAATCAAAATTTACATGCCACGGCAAAGTATAAGTATTTTGCGTACCTTCAGGCCATACGTCCATATTTCCTTCTTCTTCGGATATTTCCATTAATTCACGTTGGCTTTCCATATTACTTCTTGCTTACTCGCCACCGCTTCATGAACACCATCAACCACCTACCGTCTTATATATGTTATTATTTTGTAAAAAGAGAATATGTGCAATTGATTAGCATACTAATTAGGAAAAGGTTTTCCTTGATATTTACAATCTAGTTAAAGTAAAAATTATTTAATATATACATTGCGCTAACAAGGAAACCTTTTACACATACAACTGTAGTAGTATTTGTTATTAAAAGGCTAGGGTTAATCGAGAGAACGGTGATTGCTTGGAAACTGGTAGATACCCTTGACTACATCCCTATATTAAGTTGCCTGTTTGCTGTAGCAGTTGTCATAATCCTTCAACAGCAGCTATGGCTACCACCTTTAAAAACGCTGACTAATTTTACTGCCATTTTCAACGGTTTTTAGCTAGTTGCCCTCTGACACCATCCCAACGGACTCTCCAGGCAGTAGCAACTATAGAATTCACCATGAGCCTACACGGAGAGCCCATAGAGGAGACGACCACCGTAAGGACGCAGCCTGCTGCTTTCAAGGGATCGCCAGCTGTGTGGTGGCAGACGAACGTCTTTAAGCCGGTGGAGCGGCACCTAGCAAGACTGGAGGACGGAGAAGTTTTATTTATTACGTATATTTGGGAATAAAATAAATATATTTAGAAATATTTCGGTGGTTTTATTTCAAAGTTATAAGCGCTGTGATCTTGAATTATACATAGTTAGTCAATTGCCGTTATGGTCTCAGAACCTCGCTATTCACATTTTGTAAACTACTATGAACATTTAGCGATTGGAGTTAAACTGCAGAATTGTTGGCAGATGCTGGTTTCTTTTACATCAGCCACACGATTAATTGTATACAGTGTTTCTAGCGAGGAGTTCAGATTAGGGTTTGCCGGTTACAAATAGGATGCCAATCTTTCTAAAGAAGAATTCATAAATCGAAACGAATCTATAAATTTAAATTTAATACCATCTCCGTCGTTAGTTTTCGAAAAGAAATATAGCGCCCCTTGTTTAGGGGAATAGCTTTTACTAGGGTTTAACAAAAAAGTGGCTAAAGTTATGAAACACCACGGGAATAATTCTAGAAGTTTTTAAATTTAGGTACAATTACTATGGGCGGTCTAAAACTCGATGTATTTCAAATTCAAATGGTCTTTATAATCTATAAAAATTCAAGGTCACACTCTCGAAGATCACAGCAGCCACTAAGAGCGCTTATAACTTTGAAATAAAACCACCGAAATATTACTAAATATATTCATATTTATATAAAGAGCTGTTAAATGCGCCATTTTGAACATCTCCGTCTAACACACGAAGACTTACATAGAGGCGGCTCTATCTGCGTGTCTGTTTGTCCGTGGTTAGAATATGTATACTCGTGCCTCTTACACAAATAACACACAGATATTTCATAAATGCCTTTATTAAATATTTTCACTCTACAATTAACCTTATTTCTAATCGTCCTTTTATGCATATGCGCACCTCATCTTCTGGTCGGTCAAGGATCGTAGCAGAACTGATTTTTATCGTATGTACCCGAATAATCTTCTATAGGTATTGTACCGATAACTGTTTAAACCTTTTAATCGCATCTTAATTATCTTGTAAATCGAGGCACGCTAATGCGATCCTACGTTTTCCAATGCCATTAAATTTGTTACTAGATTATATAATTGCTGTAAAATGCTTTCGTGTGGACAACTCAAACTGAAAATATCGAGATTCTTTTTACCGGCTTGTACTAGCGTACCTGAAAATTCGTTGTATTTATAAAAATTCTTTTTATTAAAGAAATATATGTGTCCGTTCGTATATCGAAAAACAGATTTAAAGTCAATGGGTACCCCTGGAAAATCTTTGTTAGTCGTACCGAGTTTTGAGTATTTAAAACTACATTCGTTCACTTCCATGTAAAGGTTCGGCTCATAAAAGATGTACGTCCGACCAGAGTACGTATTAAGTACGCCGTTTATCTCAATTATATTACGTTGGCCTAGAACTGTGTTTAGTTTCGGATAACCATGTACAAGTTGCATTGAAGGAAATTCCATCGCATAAATATATTTGTCTATGAAAAACACTATTTGCCCATTAGGCCGCTCATATACTGCATCGATTTCTGTAAAATTTTTAGGTAAAAACGTTAACCAGTCAGCAAGCAAAAGCGGTTCGTTATACGTCTTTTCGCCTAAATTTATCATCCATACATACTTTCCATAGAATATATAGAATTTTTGATTAACTATTAGAAATTTATCTACTGTTTTAGTTAAAGCGCATAGATCCGGTTTCCTTTCTGTCTGTTTTTCTAGTGTGTCTTGCTGACGTTTAGTAGTAGTAGTAGTAGTAGTAGTGGGACGCGCGGTAATATTCGCCCGAACAGTTGTGCTTGTAGAACGCGCCGTAATAATAGTTTGATTCTTCGGTTTTTTCCATATGCATTTTGTATCCCCAGAATATCATCTTGAGAGAGGCCAATGTTTAACAAGTTGCTTGGTGTCCCATAATACGAATACATGATAGACTTTTTTACAGCCGAATGACGCATGCCTAAAGCATGTCCTATTTCATGAGTTAAGATTGAAAGAAGACTTGTTTGACCTTCAGGTACAATACCATCCACTCCGGTATACCAATTAACCGGTGTATTAATATGCACTTCAACTGGTTTCTGTTCAGGCCCTGGAAAATAAGAGTGACCTAGTATGCCATCCTCAAAGTCAAACCCGCACACGTTATCAACTGTTGTATGTGTGTGATACTTATCTCTCATAGAGATTGCTATCATAGCGGTTCTATTGTACGTAAACTGAAATTCTACGTTTGTATATTGCGACCATATGCTGAAAGCCCTATTGGCCACATGAACTAGTTCGGCGGTAGTCGGCTGAAAATTCCACGTTATAACATGTGCATTCCACTTTGACTTATGCACTTGAAATAACCCTATTATATCTTTAACACCACATCTAGGCTTCTTCATTAAATTCAAAGTTTTCGTATTAATAGTATTTGATATTGGTAAATCGTAGCGGGCTTGAAATGTGTTTAATGCAGATGTGAAAGCCTCAGAATTTTCAATTAACTTTGTTCATGTTAAACCATGTTCACTTTCGTTGTTGCTAGATTCCAAAAACCCAAAACTCTGTAGGTATTTGATAACTTCACCTGTTTCGTTACAGTTCTGTTGGCTGCCAACTGCATATCCTACTACTAACAATAAAACAAACATTTGATACATTTTACGTGTTTAATAGATACACGTGGCACAGAATGTTGCTACATACTAATATATTTGTTTAATGGTATCAACATTAAATACTGTCTTCGCACTCTTCTTTCACCTATTCCTCTCTTTCTATTTATTTTACCTCGGTCAGCTAGTTGCCTAACCTTAGGTCCTTCATCAGGTTTGGTTGTTGTTGTATTTCTACAGGTAGGAGACTTAACTAATTATTATACAAAAGCCGCTTCTTTTCGTATATTTTTTATTATTATTAGATATACAAAATTTTATATTGTTAGTAATACACTAATCTAAGACCTAAACATAACAATTCTTATAAATAGAAACAGTAGCATCAGAAGCAGATTAAGTGGAATTACGTAGATTTTTTTCCAAATTCCATTTTAAATAATTAATTAATCGATATACTTTGTATAATATACGAATACAACTGCATTAGCAGCTGCTGCTTCATCTGAACAACTATTGTGAAACATACGCATATTTTTCAGCTGTAGGTAAAACTGCCAATGGTTTGGTTTTATCCAGAAAATTTACACTTTGAAAATTATTGTCCAACGACAAATTATAGCAGGAAACTAACATTCATTTTCTCTCGGCGTAGAATAGTATCACCATCACCAATTGTATAAAATATTTCAAAGCGTTGCACATCAACTTTTTCAAATAGTGCAGCTTAAAATAAGAAATTTTACCAAAAATTATATAATGTATTCGTATTGTTGGTTGCTGTTGTTGTATCATTATTAGCTATTTATGTGAGTTTTACGAACTGCACTATAACCAATCTGAACCGCTAATGACTGTCACTGGTGCACTATACACGAGCGCAGGCGAAAATTTATCTACAGATTACTATAACGGATGGCGACCGACAGAGAGCCCATCCTGTACCGCTCTTATCCCTTATCAGTTGACTGCTTAATATTACATATTTGAGATTTTTTACCGGTGTGTTAACCAACAATATAACACTAAAAAAACCTACGTGTTCTAAATATCACTCGTTTATACAGTTGTAGCATTTCGGTTTTTGAACACTGCGGACATACTGGCTTTTCACAGGAATTTGGTCATCCGATGAGTTGTTTTCTCAAATGGTCTGCAAAGAATGTAAGCAATGCGAGGCAATAGATAATAAGGAGTCAATAAACTATTATCATATGAACATTTAGGCTGTACTAAACGGAACGTGTTTTTGATAAATCTCAGTATTTTCGAAACATCGGTCTTTTGTTTCTTCATATCTGCATATATTGCAAATAGCGTTTCTATATTATGTTGTAACCTTCACTTTTACATTCTAGTATGAGCTGTAATAAAAACGACAACTGTTTATAAATGTTTATTTTTTAAATTGGTTGTTTTACATATCTTAATGGTCCATAAATTAATAGCATAAGCAATTGGTTGTTTTTGATAAATCTCAGTATTTTAGGAACACCGGTCTTTTGTTTTTCCACATCTGCGTAGACTGAAAATAGCGCTTCACTTTTGCATTCCAGTTTGAGCTGTAATAAAAACGACAAATTTTTAAAATGTTTATTTAAAAGATTAGTACAATAAGCAATTGGTTGTTTTACCTGGGTAAATGTACTAAGTTAGTGCCATATCCGTTATAAACTACAATAGCGAGTTTTACCTGGGAAAATTTGCTGTATACATCCTAAAGTTCCACAAATTTGATCAAGTTGGCATCGGACCCTTTAGACACATTTTTTCGACCAATAAAAACCAGAGCGTATTTTTTCGCGGATTTGTTAATTTTATTTATATCTTCATCCGTCATTCTTTTAGAGATTCGTTTTGGAAGGTAAATTCGTACATCCTCGGTTTCAATAAAAACGTTCTGTCCAAATTGTGGATGATTACCCGATTGAATATTTTCAATAATGTAGTTTTTGTTTATTTGCATTTCGCTTATTTTTAATATTGGCTTAAATTCTAAAAGCCCGACGCTGCTAACTTGTTCCAAAAATGAATTCATTTTATGATCGTTTTTAACTAAAAGTACTAGATGGTACTAATATAATATGAACAAAGAACATTTTTTTATATAGGAATAAGCGGCCCGGAAAAATGTGGGCGTTATTACATCAGTTGGCCTTTGCTTTCTCTAGAATTATTAAAAAATCAAGTAACCACCTTTCTAATTATGCACAGGTAGATTATCCTTCAATTCAATTGATTTTGCATGTGTTCTCTTTGGGAGTATAGAGCAGCAGAGAAAGGTTTTATTAGTGGAGCACATGAAAACACATCGAGGTGATAAACCTTATTCATGTTTGATATGCTAATAATACATATCTACTACTTGAAAGGCCAGTTAAAATAAAAAATTCTACTAAATAAACGCTTGTATGAGTAAAAGGTATCCTTGTTAGTGTGCTATGCAATGAATATATTAAATAATTTTTGCTTTAAGTAAATTATTCATTTTGGTGCGCATTTTTCAATGTACCTATTATTGTAATTAAATGTAATTTACTCTGTATCAATTTGAATCATTTTTAATAATGTTAACAGGGTTAGTTTAAATATTTACTAAAATCCACTCATACATAGCGGGCTAAAAAACACAAGTAGAGGGAAGTGGATGGTTCTGGAACCTCCCCCCACCACTTGACCTTGAGTTCAAGGCAAGGCCACGTTCAAGCCCAAGGTCACATGCAAGGCGAGGCCACGTGTAAGCCCAAGGTCATGTTCGAAGCGAGGCCACGTTCGGAGCGAGGCCACGTTCAAGGTCAAACCCGCGTTCGAGGTTGAGGCTACTTTAAAAAAATTCAAGGTCAAGATCGCATTTACGGCCAAGGGCATAGAAAGAGTTAAGTAGTGCTTAGAACAGACTGCGCTTAACATATTTATTTAAAAAATTAGGCATGAAGTAAACGCCTAGAATACTTCATGTCTAAATTATGACTCGACTAGGATTCGAACCTAGGTCTCCCTGTATATCCGCAACGCAATCTGCAGCCGCGGGTATCTTTACCTCTAGACCATCGAGTCTGATAGAAGATTTGGTTACTCATCCAGAGCACCTTCGTAGAGTGAAAGATATACATAATTTAGTAAAAAGTTATATTTAATATGCACATACAAAGAGTAATTACAGTAGTGGCTAGACTAAATGATTATAATACCAACAGATTAAGAAATACGTTACAGACATACACATTAGAGCGAATAAAATAGTGCTTAAAACAATAGTAGATATACAGCAGGAATTATCCGCGGGTGAGAGCAGCTTCTTCAAGACATCAGGTTTATTTTTTAGCAAAATCGTTTGCCAATTCGTATCTAACGCATATGAAGGAAAATAGTATTTTATCTTGAACGTTAAAACGTTATGTTCAGTAAAGTTGTTCACTTGTATTTTAAAAACGGAAATAGTTGTCAAGGAACTGGTATCCATTTTACTCCACGTCACGTTGTGCACTCCATCATTGTAGGCGAAAGAAGCTGAACTGCACCGCGGCGGTTGAAGGACGTAGAGAATCCCATCATGAACTGCAGCGAGAGCAACCAAAAATTGTATTGGTAGCATGTTCAACAAGTCGATGGCAACTAGTGAATGGTTTGGCGCCGCACTTTGCATCACTTATGACAACAGCAACCTTTTGTTTTGTCGGCCGCACCCGTTCCATTGTTGCCAGCCACATCTACTCCTGGGGAAAAATGCAACGCATCGAAAAGTTGCATAGTCAAGTCTTCGATGGTTTGTAATTGCTGGTAGACCTTGGCAATTTTGCAGTTGGGTGACCAACGGAGGTGTTCAGATAGGGGTTTGTCATTGCGCTCCCAACCAGAAATTGGAACTCCGCAGTAGAAACACTGTACACAATTAATCGTGTCGCTGATGCAAAAGAAACCGGCACCTGCTAGCGATTCTGGAGTTTGACCTCGACTCCAATCGCCGAATGTTCGTAGCCGTTTGGAGTAGCTCCCAAATTCTGGATATCGAGGTTCTGAGCTCATGATGGCAACTAACTACGCACACGTTTGTGAAAGTTTTATATTCTACAATTCAAGGTCACAATCTCGAAACTTTAAAATAAAACCACAGAAATATTTCTAAATATATTTATTTATTTCCAAGTATAAGTTATATATGTAACTTCCCCATCCTCCAGTAGGCCTAGGTACCGGTCCACTGGCTTGAAGATGTTGGTCTGCCACCACACAGCTGACGATCCGTCGAAGACTGCAGGCCACGTCCGTAAGGTGGTCGTCTCCGCTAGGGTCTCTCCTTGTAGGTTCAAGGCGTACTCCATTGTGACCACTGCCTGGAGAGACCGTTGAGAGGATGCTGGAGGGCAACTAGCCAAAAACCGACGAAAATGACGGTAAAATTGTTCTGCATTCTTAAAGTTAGTTGCCATAGCTGCTTGATGATTATGGTAGGTGCTGGAGGATTATGATGACTGTTACAAAAAACAGGCAACTTAATATAGGAGCGTAGTCAAGGATGCGAACGTAGAAGGTCAAGGGTCTTACCTTGAGATTCACATATAAAGCGTAACGTTTTTCCACCACAGCTACCAGTCATCATGCCTGATATTGTTGTTGATGCGCTCTTTGAAGATGCTCCCACATTTTACAAGGAGTTTGAATACTTCATCACCTCCGAACCGAGACCTCCATCAGCTCGTCAACTCCAGGCTGCCGTAACAATAGACTATTCCATGAGTCTTGGAAGCGAGCGCCTATGGCAGTCGACCCTCCTGAGGACGCTACCCACCACATACGAGGGTGACCCATTTCTGTGGTGGCGGCGGCATGTAGAGGTCCCCATCCAGCGCTTTCTCGCTCGGCTAGCAGATGGGGATGTAGTATATATTACTTATTGTTGGTTTGATTAAATATATGTATATAAAGGTGTCTGTGTTTTTATTACACTCCTAGCGACGTCTATGATTATTGATATTTTATAAGTAGAAGCCCACGCTTTCGGTATTCATATCCAGTTCGACGCTTGAGTAATGCCTATCGATAAATTTGGCAAACATATGCATGCGAATTCCACGTCACACCCGCAGGTGTTTGTGGTTGAAGAGCTAAGCGAGCCTTTATATTATGAACGAGATTTACAACTAGTATCCATTGCCGTCAATGATGATAGATGGTACATCCTAGCGCATGGTGACATAGAATATACTATTCCCTTCCGTGAAGCTGAAATAACAAACGTCTTACTTTATCCCGAAAATACCGAAATTTATATCAACAGGTTGGGGTCATATAAATTACACGAAATGATCGGGAAGACATTAAAAAAGGGTGATATGCTAAAATTTTGGGCAGTCAAGCCAAATATGTTATATGTGGAATTTCAACTCAAGATTCCCATAATTGTTGAGTCCAAAAAGGTAGTGCAGTAAACATGACTTCAAGGTCAGCGTTTACGGTCACCTCCTACCACATGTAACCTTGGAAATGTGAAAATAAAAGCGCGTAGAAGAGTCTGCAAGGGTAGTAGCATCCGATAGTCGTGCAGAAATGGAAGCCTTGTTGAAAGCTATCGAGGTAGTTCAGAGTAATAAAGCAAGAAAGCCGCAACCACTGCTCTGTCCAGAACTTCTGAATAGCAGGACGTACAAATTAAATAAATCAAGTTCTAAGTACGTGAGTGTAGGGTTTGATTGGAGTTCGCAATTTAACCCAAGTATTATAATACGGGGTGCCAAAAATGACTGGGTGCAGTTAAATGAATGGGAGTGGACAGCCCTGATTGCAAATCAAGGAGTGATTTCCAACTACTTCTATTCTCTCGACGGTGAGTGGCCAGCTCTGGAAATAGGAAAGAAGAGGATTGTATTTGAAGCGATCCAGACAAGGAAAATAATCAAATTGGAGGAAGTGGGCTTGTCAGAGGTGCGTTTAGCGAGCGAAACTGTAGAAGAATTGTGGCGCTTGCAGAAACTCGTGGAAGTGCGATTCGCACAATTAAAAGCGTTACACTTTGAGAGTTTCTATAAAGAGATAGTGAAGGGTGTAGCAAACCTTTGTGGAGACTGTTTAGTAAATGTATGGTCTGTAGTGGATCAGCTGGAGGAGAACTCTGAAAAGACTGCGTGTATTGTGGAAGTGCTAACGTTCGCGAGTTCTATGGTAAAGTGCGACATCGAAGTGGAAGCCCTGAGTCGTCAGTTGGCAGTATAGTCATGTGGATGAATTATAGAGAGGCTGCTCGACCGGCTGCAAGAGACGTACCTAGTGCGGTTGAACGATTAGTGAGTTCGTTAAAGGATTTAGCTTTTGAAGCGTCGCACGAAGTCATATATGGGTTAGGACGTTCCGGATTCAGTGACGAAGAGTTGTATAAAAAAGAAAAACAGTACAAAAACGGTGCTGCTGTCGGTCAACTATTCTTAGACAGAGCCATAAATGAAGGCCTCCTTGTAGATTTAATGGATAGTCTTGGCCTAAAATGGCATATGTGTGAAGTAAAAGCCTTTATAGAGAGGAAGGAAAATGAAGAAGAGCGTGCAGTTTGACGACTCGAAGAATAAGATTTATAATTTGCATACGTGGACGTATGCTTATCGAGAAGCTCGAAAAGGACGGTGGGAATGGGCAGGTGTGGATAGGTTGCGATTCCATCGGAGGATACTTACTATGGATGAAGTACTGCGAGACGTCTTGTGCGCCGAACATAGGCAGACAATTTATGTAGAACGCTTTTCCACTAGTACGTAGATGTTTAATCCATGTAGTTAAACTATATATTGTAAACAAATAAAAAACAATAAAAATTAAAAAAGGTTGTTTTATTCCATTATGTAGTGATTATAAATATGATACACGTTAGATAAAGCGCAATAACAAATCGGTTTGAAATGATATAAACAAGCGGGTTGTGATGGGGTGAGGGCCGGTCTTTCTTCCACTTCGATGATTGGGATGGTAGTAAAGCGGCGTAGAAAAGTTGCCTTTTCTCGACCTTTCACATATACTTCGGTGGCACCTTGCAGAAGACGTCGCAAGATTGCAAGAAACATGTATGCTGGAGTAAATCCCTCATTCCAGTCGATGCAATGGTGATTAGTCATTACCCAGTGGGCTTGTTGTTGTAAATGAGGTGTTAAGGAATGGAGGGCGAAAGGGGGTTTAAAAATGTGGTGAGATACTGAGGTACCGTCGTAGGAGGCCAATTCTTTTGGGGTAAAGTGCTTATCGGACGTCTTAGAACCTTGAATATCGATAATGATCTTCATCGTATTAGGTATAGAGAGCATGGTCTAGTTACGCTAAAAGTCGAGGTGCAACTGAAGTGTTTTGCGAAATTACAGTTGTTTAACTGCTTTTGACAATGCGTTGTAAGTAAAAACCCGATCGTGAAGAACGAGACAATACGCAGTTGTGTTGGCTGGCACGTTAGCGGAAGTTTCAAATTCAACACGAAAAACGACAGCGTTTGCATGAAGGTAGTCTTTTTGATGGGAACAATCGATTACAACAATGGGCGCCTTGTCTGCAAAGTCATGGCGGGAGAAGAAGGGCTCATCGATTTTGCTATAATAAGATGATTGAAACTTGGAATACATGTCGTATAATGTTGCGTAATGATTGAGTGCATAATTGTTATGTAAATTGTCGTATGGGAATCGTTCGGTGTTCAGATAAACTCGGAAATTAGTAAGACCAATTTTATCGAAATTAGCATTGTCCTTAGCGATTAGCCCCGAACGACCTGATTGAAACCCTACGATGACATATCTGGGGGTTTGTAATTTTGTGCTTGTAGCGATAGCGTGAGAATGTTGAGTCACAGCATGAACACCGGGTATGATATGAAGCTGCCAGCTGCGAAATGCGACTTGAGTGTCAATATTTTTATCGATGTATTTGGTCAGGGCTAATTCTTGAGCAAGACCTGGAGTGATATGAGGAACCTTCCAATATAGTTTGTCAATCGTAACTTTAGCCGTCTCCCCTACGGTAGCACTGAATACGGCGTCGGCATCGGTATTGCTGCGAATTAATACGAGTTCTTGTCGGATGTTAAGTATAACTTTACCATAATCTTCGGCGAATCCTAACAGCATTCCCAACGGTATGCAGGCACTAAAGTTACCTTCCTGATCGGTAATGGCAGGATCGCCGGCGGCAAACCAACCTGCATTTTGAAGCTTTTTAACGTCAACGGAACTGTAGGACACATATTCCTTAAGAGTAGACGTAATACCAGGTTTGGTGACAGAGTCGACAACGACGCCATTGATTTCGTATCGGATTTCGCTAAATAAGTGAGCCAAACCATTGTTAAGAAATTTAGCCGTTGTATCTTCACCGTTTTCCTTCCGCAACTTTCCCTCTAGGTACAGATAGCTCAGGCCGGGAAGAGTTGACATATCTTCGGGAATTGGAATTCGAATTTCATCGTTATAGTCAAAACGGTTTGTATACGGTTGATGTGTGTGCAATTGATTGCTAATGATAGAAGTGTCGACGAGGACTCGCTCTCCAATATTTAAAATACTCATTACACTATTGTAAAGCCTAAGGACCTCAAGAAGTCTCTGTTTGCTTTAGTTAGCTGCGTGGTGGACGAAGCCGTACTGATCTTACGAGGGTGTGGGCGACGATTCTTATAGGAAGTGAAGCAGGGGCGGTACGGAGTGGTGAATTGAAAACCCATTACAGTTTCTTTAAATGTAATGTTACCGTGACGGTCTCCTTACTAAAACTGACGGGATTATCCGATTGGTCTAGTATTTTAATAGTTAAGTTAGTGATCTGTTTCGTGCTGATCGGTAGATAGATGACTGGGTTAGGGGTTTCCACTATTTTGTACCCGGGTGGTACTATGGGGAAGAATTGGTGAATGATATGGCCGGGCTTACCATTTTTAAATGAACCAACGGAGATGTTGCAATGAATAAGAATCGAGTTGATGTTCAAAATTTTCCTAACATGTTCAGCTGTGTGCCACCTATCTGCAGCATAAACTTTTTTCTCAAAGCCTAACATGTCCCGGATAGTATTGTCGCTTTGAAAGTCGATTGGAACGGTGGACTTTATTTCGGTTTTTAAGGTGCTGTTGTTTCCACGTAGCAGTACCTGTTTAACACCCGCATCAGAATCGAGTTGGTTATGTAAAAATTCAGCAATGTCCGTAATTTCATATGCTCCCTCCGGTATAATAATAGGAGGTTCTCCAACAAGATGAAATTCATTGTTGGGAGGTCTAACGTTTGGAATAGTATAGTAGGTTTCGAAACTTAACAATCCCAAGACGTATTCGCCACCATCGTCTAAGAAAATGGGAGGGTCAAAATTTGCAGTAAGAACAGACGAATCTCCCGTAAGAGTGAATATACTGGACATGATGAAGCGCGGCACTTAAACTGACGACAAAAGCGGTTTCGCAAAGTTATATAAGAATTTGAGACACAAATGTCCGCATGTGTATGATGCGAGTTTTTGATATCTATTAGAGTTGTACATAATTGTGTTGTTGCTACCATCGCTGCGAAAGTAGTTTACTAATTCGGGAGGAGGTTGTAAGCGACCTATGCTATCGAAATACAGAACAAATCGATCAGCTTTAACGTAGGCTGTCCAATGTGTGCCAGGTCCAACATCATCGTCTAAGTTAGTAACACCACATTCTCGTTGACGAATTTTGTCGGGTAGGGCATCTCGCATAAATATCCCCCTAAAATGGGGAATTTCTAAGCGTTTAACGTACTGTGCAATATCGATGTTCGTCAACGCTCGGCGTGGTAGCTTCAACGGTAGTTTTTTGACTGATACGGTCGTAGATATAGTCCTTTTCCTCGAGCAATGGATTCCATAGCTTTGTTATGCCGTTCCTTTTCCTGGAGATCCTTTTTAGAAGCCTTTGAGTCGCCAACCGCTTTAGCGACTGCTGCAGCACCGCCTCAGAGGCACCCCAATGCTCCTAATGCAGCAAGTATGGGTACAAGCGGCAATATACCTCCTCTCTTGGGAACAGGTACTACTCTAGAACGAATTCGGCGTTTCCTTCGCGATTTAAAAACGACCGCGCCTCCAATACGTTTACGCCTACTACATCTTGTACGCTTCCGTTTTCTAGATACCCCCGTACCAAATTTTTGCGCAATACCGACAATAGGTAGTGCACGCTTTCGTTTCCGGGAGACTCTCACACCAACAGTGGGTTGTGTACGCTTCCGTTTTCTAGATACTCCCGTACCAAATTTTTGTGCGGCAATAGGTAATGTACGCCTTCGTTTTCGGGGGACCGTCACACCAGCAGTAGGTAGTGTACGCTTCCGTTTTCTAGATACCCCCGCACCAAATTTTTGCGTTGCAATAGGTAGTGTACGTCTTCGTTTCCGGGGTGTTTCCATAACAGCAATGGGTTCTGTACGCTTTCGTTTCCGGGAGACTCCCATGCCGAGTTTGGTTTTCCCTTTCATAATCCCTGTAACAGCAAGAGCTGCCGCTCTTTCTCCAAGAATAGAGTCTTTTGCTTTAACGCGTTCCCAAGCTTTCTGTGCAAGAACTTTATCCGCCGCGTGACGTGTCGAAAGATTGCTAGATTGTGAGTATGCGATGTCGTGTTGCTTGCAAGCCTCGTCCAGAGGGTTTCTTCCTCGATCACCTCGAGAAAGCCGTTTGTTTAAACGAGTGCCAGGTCCGCAAAACTTGTAACCTGGTATATGTAATTCGAAGGGTAACTTGTCAATAAGGGTGTTCAACAAACCGCGACCTTTCCGTCTTACGATTCGACGACGACTACGAGTTTTACGTCTAGTATAACTCATCTTAAAGAAACGCTCGTCGAAGAGCGACTGACGATGTGAAGCTCAAAGGGGTAGATATATACTTAGCACAGCGCGGTTAGAAGCTAGTTCGTCCCCGTCCGAAAACGATGAAGAACGTCAAACTTGTGAAACAAAAATGTTCGCTGCCGGTAGTAAATCATACAGTAAATTCCATGTCACAGAGGTTCAGACGACACGGCACTTTACTGGGTATAGGATGTAAAAGGGGTTTGATCATTGGTCCTTCCGGCTCTGGGAAAACCAATGCGATGATCAGTCTTTTGGTGCACCGCAATGGGGTGCGGTTTCACAACTTGTATTTGTATTCGAAAACCCTTGAGCAACCTAAATACAAATTTCTGAAGATACTTCTGAAGTCACTAAAAGAAATCGGATTCTACGAATTCAGCGAGGGGTGTGAGGTTATCAAACCACACGAGGCGAAAGAAAATTCTGTTATTGTGTTTGATGATGTGGCATGCGACACTCAAAGCATAATTAGAGATTATTTTAGTTTCGGACGTCATCGAAATATAGATTGTTTTTACCTCTGTCAGACTTACTCATCAATCCCGAAACAACTGGTACGAGATAATGCGAATATCATAATCGTATTCCGGCAAGACCACACCAATCTTAAACACATTTACGATGATCATGTAAACACAGACATGTCATTCGAAAAGTTTAAAAACTTATGTTCCCACTGTTGGATCAAAGATCACGGATTTTTAGTTATCGACAAAGAAAGCGAAATCAACGCCGGTCGTTATAGAAAAGGGTTCGACAGTTATTTCACTATATAGGCATGGACCACTGCTGTACAAATTATTAGTCTACGAACAACGACAGTAATAGCAATATGGACAAACGGTTAGTAAGCGATCTTATTAAAGCTAGAAAGGCTGTCAGGCGGAAATATGAAACTTTAAAAGCAGATATCGCCGAATCGCAGACGGCTCTTGCGGAGCAATTTAAACCAATTTCCCAACCACTCACGGAATTGCTAACATCCATTAAGCAAGAAGGAGGTCAAACAATACAGCAAGAAGTAGGACCTATGCTGAGAACCATCAAACGACGAGTGTCCACACCATCTATCCTACCCCGTCCGAGAAATGGCAAAACCCCCGTACGAGCGTCAACTCCCGACATTGCCATTCCCGGACCGTCGACTTCAGCGTTGGTAACATCCACACCTAGATTTCTTGACAGAGAAGTATTGTATGAGAGTTTACCGGATGAGGAGCAACAGGTAGAAGTTCAAGAAGAAGAAGCGGCAATTGAAAGTTCAGTAGCAGAGGCTAGGGAAACCGTGCGACAAATGATGGAACCGGAAGTTCTAGGGGAATACCTGGAACAGTTCTCAGGGTTAGCTAGAAAATATATCGAGGGAATGATACGAGATACAGAGAGCAAGTACGATCTCCACTATGGAGTTCGATGGGACATAGACACTGATAAGTTTGCAATTGGGAATAAACAGCTTACTTTTGAGGGTCAGGCCATGGTTATTACAGATCACGGCAATAGAATAGTATACAAAGGCACCCCCGGCTTTTACGAATTAATGTTCTTAAAGAAACCGATGACTTATACAACCAAAGACGGTGAAAATTACTATGACATAGTGAACCGATCCGCCGCAAATCGTAAGAACTACGATCCAACCCAAGGGATAAGCGGCAACGCCGGCGCAAAATATATGAAAGTAGTACGCCCCCTGGCTACATCCTCCGGCATTAGACAACCTACCAGAGCCGCATCGAGGGTGCAGCGTACCGGTAGGGGATTATTAACAGTAACCAATAAAAAAGTGGAATTTGTTCCTTGGAAAGATCCAAATTCATTAGTGGATCGTCTGCGCATATTACTAGCCTCTCAGGTAGCGGGGCACACCGGCCATTCCAACGAAATCGTAAGCATCACCCAAGCTCTACGAGATGCAAAAATAATTCACTAAGACGAGTACAAAAGTAGAGGACCTATTGAATTACGATCAGAAGGTGTTAGACGATAGAGTAATGCCCATAGACAAATTTGGACGCCACTACCATAGCGCGCGCTACGGTTCTCATCGCAAACATATCTTTATGAAAGTTCAAAATGTAAACCGACTCCATATAGAGGTACCACTGCTGCTAGTGGGGCGTGGTTATGATGAAAGCGGATATTCCAAAATTTTCGGTAATAATGAGTACATTTTTCCGTTAACGATCGGTGAGATCATAAGTGTTCAAGTCAACGGACCTTTGGTAGTATCACACATCAACGGCATCAAACACGACACGCTTGTCGGTAAGACATTGCGGCGAGGAGATAAACTGCAATTCGAATCCATAAACACTAAGTTATACGTGCAACTGCTGCTTAAATGTCCCATAGCAGTCGATACAGCAACATTCGGCAATGAGTCCTAAGGAGGATCTAGTTGCAGAACTTCACAAACCAGCGCGAAGAAATTTCAAGAGACGACGGGTGATTCTCAAAGGATTGCATGATTTACTACAAGCGGATTTGGTGGAGATGCAACCATATGCACGAAGCAATAAAGGTTATCGATACATTTTAGCTGTTATTAATGCGTTTTCTAAATACTTGTGGGCTCTCCCGGTAAAACGGAAAACGGGAAAAGATGTATCGGCAGCTATGCGAAAAGTTCTTGCTAATATGAAGGTATCTCCAAAAAACGTACAAACCGATTTGGGAAAAGAATTTTATAACAGCGATTTTCAAGCATTGATGCGACGTTACAAGATAAATCATTACAGCACGTATTCAACTATGAAAAGCAGCATCATAGAAAGATGTAACCGCACCCTTAAGAACATGATGTGGAAGCAGTTTAGTTTGCAAGGGTCCTACAAATGGTTGGACATTCTGCCCCAACTTTTAAGCAAATATAACACAACCAGGCATAGCACAACAGGTATGAAGCCGGCTGAAGTTAATCTTAAAAATGCCAAACGTCTGTTACATACCGTGTACAGCCACACAAAAACTGTAGATCCGACACCTCAAAAGTTTCATAAAGGAGATTCTGTACGCATTAGTAAATATCGTTCGATATTTAGCAAGGGCTACACACCCAGCTGGAGCAACGAAATATTCAAAATAGCCACAGTGCGACTTACAAATCCTACCACCTACAGACTCACCGATCAGGAAGGGCAAGAAATCAAAGGTGGATTTTACGAGCACGAATTACAGAAAACCAAACACTCGGACGTATACCTCGTAGAAAAGGTTTTGAAGAGGAAGGGCAATCAGCTTTACGTAAAGTGGTTGGGATTCGATAATCGCCACAATTCCTGGATATCCAAAAACAATGTTGTATAACTTACTATGACTCTATAGAACTCTTTCAATAAAACACTTTTTTGTTTTACTACCATTTATTTCCTTTAAATAAAAACTTTTTATGTTTTACAGTAATTTATTATTGTAAATGCTGAACATGAGTGACTACAGTGTTAAATAACAAATATACTTGGTAATGCTGGTTCAAACAATCAGATTAACTTACTATCTATATCATACAAGCTAGTGTTCCTAACCTATACTATAATTGCTATATACAATAACTAAACCTACAAAGTACAAGAAAGCCGTGTAGGATCTCTGCTGTTAAGTAATAACGAATACTGTTCCGCGAACATATTGCTACATCATCGTTTCGGCAATGCGCAGCAAGTTGTCTAGAGGACTGTTATCATCATCTATGTCACGGTGACCCCACGCTAAGGTTTTGGTAGTATTAGGAATAAGGAAGCGTTTATCATCTCGCGAAGAAAGCGCAACCTTATTCATTAATTCGGTGTACATAGTGTGTAAACGGGAACGAAACACATACATCTGACAAAATACAACTTCCCTCTTGTTTTCGACTACAGATTTATAAATTTCGGTGGTGAGGTGATTCCGAACAGCACTCTTTCTAACTCCCTTCGCCTTTTTGTCTTCTTTACCAACAGCGTTTACACAGTATGTTTTTGCACCGACCCCGTAATAGCTACACAAAGCCACCCCCGCGTACTCATTCTTAAATTTGCCAACAACGGACTTGGTTCTCGGAATTCCGTGCAGACCATTTTTGTAATTTGATGTATCAAAGGGATCAAGGTGCTCTTGCATGTCCGCGTAAAAATTTTCAGTAAAAATTTCCAGGATGAATGAGTCCGTGTCCGAATAGAGTAGACACACATTACGGCCGTATTTATGCTTCAAAAATTTGTAATAAAAATCGTACATTACCGTTTTCGAAAGATCTAAAACTGAGAAACCAACATATAAAACCGATGTTCTGTTCATTTCCACTGCTATTAAATTTTCCCCAAACCGAATTCTATCTTTAAAGTTAGGTTTCGATATCAAAGCTTCTGCCCCCATTCTATTACCAATTTTCTCCCAATGACTAATTAACTTTACCAGAACCCTTTTGTCCACGTTTTCCATGGTTTTACCAAAGACGCTATTGTTAGCTAGTTTGAATGAATTTCGGTGAAATTCATTGTCAGACTTGTTACGTAATTTTGTGTTTAAATCGATGTAGGATCTGAGCCATGGAGATTGTCTAAACTTAAGTATTTTATGTGTTTTAACCAAAATCAAACCAGCCTCTAAGCATTGCTTTAAATTTCTGTAGTGAATAATATAATTGTGTTTGTCATACAAATTTGGAATTAATTTTGCATTTTTAAATTTTCCCTGTGGAGGCACCAATAGCTCGGGGCAAAAGGGAAAATCATTGTGATCGTCATGTAAATTTTCGGGGTACCGCAAGTCAACTTCCAACACGTACCCAGTATCTGAGTCGTCCGCAATTTTAAATACGTCAAAACTATCAATTTCGTCGTCAGTCAACCAAACAAAACCACCTTGCGGTAGAAACTGTCTCATACTATGAGCATACAAATTCGTGGCATCCAAATAAACAATAAAAGAAGTGGGTTTGAAAGCGTCATAGTTACCCGCAAATTTATTGTTGGCAATAGCCTTTCGCCCGACACAAGTACTGACTCCTCCACGAATACCCTTTCTAAAAAAGTGAAACATATCCATATCCGTCAACAGCTCCAACTCAACCCCCGTATATTTTAACATGGCGTCCCAACTTAAACCGGGGGCGGTGAAGTACTGCGCCGGATCTAAATTATATTGATTTAAATAAAAATTTCGAAAGTTTTCGAAAACGTCGGCCAATATAAACACGTCACATTTGAGGTAAACATCGGAATAGTCGCCCAACGTTTGACATTCGAAAGTTTTCCAGACCTTAACGGCGCGTTCGTAATCGACCTCAGTAATATGCGTCTCGGTTAAATGATCATAAAACTGAGCGATTGTGGGCAACGCCGGCTCGTCTAATTTTGTAAATGAATCCAGATACGAATAGGGAAACACACCTTTCTGTCTCATCAGTTCGAATTTGATGTCATGTCCGAATTGCTTATGAATTTCAACACACTGATCATCTGATAATGTGGCGGCCAGCGATGTTAAAGAAGCACTTAAAAATCTGTAACTATCTAAAAATCGAATTTGCATATAAACGTTTTTTCGTTTTCCGTCAACAACGACTTCATCTACCCAAAGACGTTTACCAAATGAAATATATTTTTCCTTATTTTCCGGAATGACATCAAGCTCCTCGTTATTTTGAGCTAACTGTTTGACAAAAAGGTGGGAATCGTAATTTAAATTGTGAAAAAATACGGGAATAAAATTTGGAAGTTTATAATTCAGATTGCAATTGGAATGGGCAGCTCCCCGATATTCTCCGGTCAAATGGTCGTGATCGCGAACCTTTACGTCTCCCTCTCCAAAAGGACGATTGCAAATATGACATGAAGCAGCATCTTTAAAATTTTGAACTTCTTGCGGAGCCAGAGGCTTGAGGGGTACAACATGCTTCAAACTGTTGGAATATAGCGCGCGAACGTCTCTGTCTAGACGCTCAACAAACACGTCCACAGCATCCTCGCCCCTATAAATTTCGAATTTAGATAGAGTATCATCAAAAGAACATTTCAAATAATACGCGAAAGAATACGGTTTGTGCTCGCACGTTTTAATCGTATATGGTCTTTCGCGATCCGGCTCCTGATCCCCACCACCGACAGGTGATAAAACGGTCTCGAAATCTGCGTAGCAAACATAGGGCAGTTTCAATTGCTTATGATAATTATCAAATTTAAGAATGTTCTGGGGCCTCACCTCCCCACACTTATCCGTGATCGGCTCTGTCGTAGGCAACTTTGTGCACACATGATTACAGTCAAAAAGCTTATGGTTCTCCAGATGGGCATCGGTGCGAAAGTAATTTAGACAACCATTACAAAAATGTTTTGCATTTTCCCTAGCCGTTATTTGCCGCGAAACTAACCTAGACAAATTGGTGATCCAACAGTAGTGGTTATTACCTTCGCCATCTGTTAGAAGCAATAAATTTATATGTCCGTTTTTTATACGTGGCGAATAGTACAGAGGTCCCACAACTTCATATATGGTAATATCGTATTGAAAAGTCTTTTCCAACGCGTATACATTTATAGAAAGTTGAGGGTTATTTTTTTTTCAAATTTAGAAATATCGCGCAATCTAACAGGGAATTCAATGTCCTTAAAATTTAAAAACTCGCTGCAATCTGGATACGAACTCGTTCGATTAGACGGTCCATCCGGTTCGCAGATGGCCGAGGTTACCGCCCACCCGAAACAACACTCGTCATCGACGTTTTGGACGTTCACGATCGCTTTCTTGGACTGAATCTGCTTCGGGAGCGGGATATACGAAGACGCCCGAAACGGATTGAATTTATTTATATTTAATTCTAGGTACAGCAACTGCTTCAAGATCCACCCTGTAAACATTTTGCGGTTAGTAACATTAACAAGAATTACAGTTGTAATACACACCTGAATCACGTTCCTCAAATTCGGACACCTTCTGGTCCAATATCCCCGTTAAATTATCATATAATTCGTTCAAGTCTGTACCGCGAGTGACCACCTCGTTGGTCGTATTAAAACTTTTGACGTCTTGTACATCTTGAGTCTCCAAAATAAAATACCCGAAAAGTTCGAAATTGAATTTTACACTGTTTAATTTGGTCAATTGCTCTTCTATAAGTACTATAATTTTGTCTTTCAGTTCGGTCATATATTCTACAACGCTTATATGATAATTTTCCGTGGACACCCTGTAGCTGGCAACACGGGACTTGAAGGCGGTTGGAAGGGCCACCACTCCTTTCCCCAGATGGACGACATCACACCGCCTCGTGTGACGATTGCTCCTCAGGTGTCCAACGAAACAAGTCCGAGGAACATTTTCATCACACACGTCGCAGTATTGCGTCCTGGGGAGCTGTTCTGTTAAACCAAACGTTAGAAAACATGAAACACTACAATAGAGACACACTCACCACCGCTGGAGTCATTAAGTCTTGGGCGTTTACTCGCCGATGGTCCCTCACCAGCTGCTACCGAAGCCTCCATAGCGTCACCTTTAGGAAACACACAATTGATATAATCAGCAGCAATCAACACGTTTCCACTTACCACTCGTCGATGGGTGGCCAACCTCGTGGCGACAGCTATCTCTTCGATGGCGAAACAAATTGTCAGCTCTGGTGAAGGACTCCCCACAAGCAGTGCACCTGAACATAATGGTAAATTAGTCTCGCGCAATCGGTTAATATACTAATTGCGCGATTAGCTACCCAGCTGGAGGCTTACTATCCGCAAACGAAATGAACACCTTTATTTCCAAACACTGATTAACAAATTAAACCTCGAACGGAATACCCAGGTGTCACCACGGGGAGGATTCGCTTTGGACACCCTGGAGAGGATAGGGGGAGGTTATTTGTGTTAGGGGTGTATGATATGTTAAACGATTATCTACTCGTTACTTAGCCTTTTTATCGAGCTCCTGACGTCTTCCACGAATCGCACCCTCCACAGCTAACAGATCTTGGATTAGCTCTAGCCTTGCTAACGCAGCATTCTTAAAGATGTCCATGTTAGTTGCGCTGTGGCCATGGCGGATCTTAGGTAAAGCAGCTATGCTTTTTAGGTACTCATCGTGCATCGTCGCTTCTAGGCTGGCGGCTCGAATTTCTAGTGAGCTAATAACAATATAAGCTATTAAACTGGGAAAAGCAAGTTCTGAACACCTTCAATGTTAAATAACATATATGGATAGAAAAATAATATCTAATATCTAATATCTAATATACCTTATGTAATGCTAACCGCTGCGAAGATCGGCCGCTTTAGCATCTATTGCATTGCAATTAGACACGTATTCACGTTCGGCACGCTGGGATGGTGAAATGTCATCCATGTCTTCCTCCTGAGGGGTAGACGTAATCGACACCACAGTGTCGACTACGTTACTCCCAGTGGCAGACGAAATGACGGCTGCATTGCCCGAAACCGGAGACTGCACAATTACAGACGATGTTGCAGTCACATCTTCCAAGGGTTGGATTGTTGGCTGCTTCGAAATTCGACTGGTCGGTCGACAGCCGGAGTCGATCTCCAAACCATCTACAAGGGCTGTAAACTCTTGCGCCGCACCGTCGCCCGATGCCACCTTTTCCAATGGAATGTCGTCAAAATCGAACGTTTCCATAAACATTTCCGTTTGCGATCAATGAGGAGGAGACCCAACTAACATTTGGATTTTTGCCACAGGAACATCAGTCTCCTCATTCATACACTTGACATACTTCGCCAAATTAAATTTTGCCGGACTTTTTTTTTCTGACCCCTCTTTAAAGCTGATTTTAAAATTTTGCTCGAACCTTGACTACTTGGAGAAATAATTTCGTAATTAGGAGCAATTAATACGTCACTTAAAACCTTAATGGCGGTTTGCAGCGACGTCTGTACGGAACCGCTTGGTTCCGTGCAGGCGCAAAGTTTAACTGTACCCGTTTTTTTCAAACTGAGCCTATTAAATTTTGAAAATTTTTTCGACAAAACCGCACCCTGACAAACACTGCACTGCACCATCGTAAAGCGAGAGAATGGTTGCTCCCACCTTAGCCAGGTGTATTTATACTGCATGCGAAGGATGACTTTCGCACGCAAACCAGTTGAAATTGAGTTCGTTGCAATCTACATTTTTTCTTACCTCGGCTCACACAAAGGAAGTTAGCCTTGAAATATCTTTAGGTTCGTTGCCTACATTTTTACAGACGGCAATTCAAGTTAACATTGAAACACATTTTTCCAGACAGTTTGCGTAGATAATATAAAGTACGAAACTACTACACCAGCTATTTGTTGTTCTAACATGTTGAAATGTTTAAAAATATTTCACACATACATTTGACAAATGGTGTTCTAATATAGACTTATACATCTAATATTTTTAAACCGTTTAATAATAATCACATTTTATGCTACTGTTGCAAATATTTATATCCTATTAATTACTAGCGCTTATTAAAAATACTGCAGCGTTGGTCGTGTGATAGGTGAATTTGTATTCACCGTTTAATAATAATCAAATTTTATGCTACTGTTGCAAATATTTATATCCTATTAATTACTAGCACTTATTAAAAATACTGCAGCGTTGGTCGTGTGATAGATGAATCTGTATTCACATTAATAAAACGCGAGGTTTCAAACATGAAAAAACAAAATTTTATTTATCAAAAATCATGCAAATCAAATCTATTTAAAATTGGCAGTTTAAAATGCATACTGTATATAAGAAACTTTTACTGCTAATATCTAGCTTCGTTGCAATCTACATTTTTTTTCTTACCCCGGCTCACACAATGGAAGTTAGCCTTGAAATATCTTTAGGTTCGTTGCATGTCTCTATTTTTGCAATTCAAGTTAACATTGAAACACATTTTTCCAGACAATTTAAAACACAGTTTACACAAATAAAGCGCTTCAATCTTATTTGATTGGCAATATGGAAAAAAGTTATTTGTCTAACACAGTTTGCTTAGATAATATAAAGTCCGAAACTACTGCACCAGCTATTTGTTGTTCTAACATGTTGAAATGTTTAAAAATATTTCACACATACATTTGGCA
Source organism: Agriotes lineatus (assembly GCA_940337035.1). Taxonomy (NCBI): domain Eukaryota; kingdom Metazoa; phylum Arthropoda; class Insecta; order Coleoptera; family Elateridae; genus Agriotes; species Agriotes lineatus. The sequence goes on along the minus strand of CALNHX010002907.1, from coordinate 67,146 downwards.
AATGGCATAATATACCTATTAATATGTAATATGTAATACAAAAGCAATGTGCAATTGCTTGTTGGTTACCGAACCTTTTAATCAACAGTAATATCCCAAGTGCATTAAAATAGCCGATTAAATTTTGACGTTTTCTGTCAGAATGTTGCTAAGAAATTTGTCAAGTAAATTTGCCGCTTAAGAAGAATCTCGAGTGCGCAGCACGAGGGATTTTGAAGCGGAAAATGTACGAGATATATTTCTTCAGAGCAAAACATTCTGACAGAAAATCGTCAAAATTTATTCAGGCTAATTTACATGCACGCAGGATGTTCGGAGTGATTATTTCCTCAATAAATAGATAAAATTCAGTTGGTGAAGCACCTTTAATAATCACGTTAAAATTATGCACAAGCGATTAAATTTTGACATAAATTTAACCGCTGTTAGATTTTGACGTTTGAATTTTAGTCATTATTAAACTGACAAAAACCATGGCGATTACGCATTATTATAGATATGAATGAAATAATCAAAATAACATCTGCCGTTAACCACGTTCGAACAATTATTCAGAAGCGATTCACTTCACTTTGCCGATTTTTAATTCAGCTCGGATTGGAAAAATCGATATTTATATATATCTGTCACGAGCAACCTTTCAATTGACTTTTAAAAACTCGGCCACGGTTCACTTTAACCTGTATGTAGAAAAGTGCAAGTTGCGGACCATGCTAATATGACCTTTTCAAAAAACGAGCGTGAATTCCTGCACGTACGCACAAAACCTAAAAAACGTAGATGTCTACTGTCTCGTGTCTATTACTAACGTCAATGCAATAATAGGATTTACTCGTTTTATATATTTACTAATTCAAAGAAATATATTAATCCGAGACGACTGCTTTCATTTTTACTGCAAATTTTAAATTTAAAGATGTGGAAGAAAAACTACACTAATTTTGATATGAAGGACCTTATTTTCTATAATTATGCATGCATTAGGAATTATCAAACAGGTGCTGCTCCACATATTTTCGTCTTCTAATACTGTGGCAAATGGCTACAGCAGATCTAGCTAAATTTACGTACTTGAACAACTAAATGCTACTTTTTCCGTCATACAACAATGCATTGCTATTCATCTATTCCTAGAAAACCTAGGGGTTCAAAAACGTGTTGTTCCAAATACAAAAAAACCACTTTTATTGGTAATACATGCACATAATTAAAAAATAACTGATGCATTATTAGAACAACCAAATAACTATAACTATCTAATTTCATCTAAAAACTAGGTTGTGTGGTATTAAAATGTTCCTTTTTTAGCCTATAATCTAACTGCATTAGAATTAGATTTCTAATTTTTATAACAGATTAGATGGAGGTAAAATTAGGTTCCGAGAGTAAATTTCCAATCCCTTTCTCTAAAAACCTGAGGCGCTCCGGGGGATTGGGTATATAACCAACACGCTTTTGGATGCAAAATCAGTCTGCTTCAATCGAATCTACTGCACTGGTAAGATATTGTTGTAAATATATGTTTTTATCTTATATGTCCATATCTGTACTTTGAAAATGTCTTTGTAAATATATGTCCATATCTGTACTTTGAAAATGCGTTTGGACTCAGTAAAAGAAAAATTTCTGAAAAAACAACGGTAAAATGTCGCACACGAAAGTTCTTTTTTTCTAATACTTTTCTAATGTAATCTTAAAATGCTCATATCTTCGTTGTTTATTGAGATATTTCTTCACCGTTTTATGCATTGGGTTCCTACCGTCATCTACTACATTTTAAACATTTCTAACATTTTTCTAATGGTGTCTTAAAATGCTTGTATCTTCTATATTTATTAAGATATTTGAATGCAGTTTTTTGCATTGTATTGCTACTGTCATATACTACATTTAAAAAAAATGTTTTTTTCAAATCTTAAAAACGCTCATATCTCCCGTGTTTATTAACATATTTCATCGGAATTTTTTGCATTATGTTGCTACTGTCATGTACTACATTTTAAACATTTCTAATATTTTTCAGATTAAACATAATGGGTAAGACGCTTATTTTTTGTATTCTAAACAGTATACATGTAAGCAATTTACAGAAGAATTTTTAAACTCCATCGTCATTGGACCGCCCATGTCATCTTTTGGTAATTTTGAGTTAATTTTATTAGTTGATGTAATACATTTTTATACTTTTAGAAAAACAACTTATGAAGCACGTCATCGAAAAATATGGGACTGTAAGAAAAATATAAATTTGGTTCACAATACATTTATTTTTAGGACGACGTAGCCTTGGTTAAAAATTCAACCTACATCCCGGAAGCCACCCTTCTAGAGTGGGGGTGGTTTCTGGGATGTAGGTTTAAAGTATATAGAGACCTAGAATTACCAGACATGCTATGGCTGATCTATGTGAGTATAAGTTGATTTGCTTCTTTGAAGAAACTATTTAAGTGTTCTTTTTACAGCTATTGTGAGGCCACCCACAACATCCTAGGTTAGGTTAGTTTCTAAGTTAGTCAGTAAGTTATTTGTATAATAAACGTTTTAAAATTTTTAATTTTTTATTACATCGTTATAACTACATGATAAACACTTATTGTTCCAACGTTTGCTGTTGTTGGGCGTATTGTTTAAACACAATATCATATCTAATGACGTCCAAAGCATACTTTAGCATTTCATGCATGCAGTATACATTTTCCGATTTTATTGGCGGTAACGCATCCTCAATGCTTCTTTTAAAGTCGCCGGGTAAATTCCAAACCGCGTCTATTACACTACTGTAAAATTGTTCAAACATCTGACTCTTCAATAGTTCAGCTTTAAAATTCAGCAGTGGTAGCAACCCCCACAATTCTGCTACTGATTGCATACCGAGATACACTTGGGATCGCTTAAGTGCCTGCAGCACAATCACTTTCTTATTTCCGATTTTTTGGAAATATATTCGTTTGCCTGGACATATCCACCGGTTTTAAATCTCCATCTTCATAGTTAAAATGTCTGTTTATCACATCTTCATTTTTAAGAAAGACTTGCCACTCTCCTCCGTCTAGCAGTATAAAATTGTTGTTAATCCCACTAATTAGCACTCCCGGCACAAACGATCCAAAACAGGTCAAGCCCAAACTCACAGTTTTATTTCTTGACTTATTCAACGGATAACTTGTTGCGTTTAACAATACTGGATATAACAGTTTCACTTTTTTCTTTGATACTCGCCCCTTCACAGTTTCACCAACCTTTTGTACCTCATCCATTGTTTTTGCTAGTACAGCACACGATACACTACTGAACACAAAATTACATCTCCTGTTATACTCATTCTTCAAGGTTACTGTTGATGACCTCGCTTCGAACTAGGCCTCGCTTCGAACGTGAGCTTGGGCTTGCACGTGGCCTCGCCTTGCATTTGACCTTAGGCTTGAACGTGGCCTTGCCTTGAACTCAAGGTCAAGTGGTGGGGGGAGGTTCCAGAACCATCCACTTCCCTCTACTAACACATTAAACAATGTACGCTCGCTAAATAGGTTGAATGAATTGCACTCCATTACCAAGTAAATACGCGAAATAAATGCCTAATATTCAAACAATCTTTGTCCTCTATTTGGCTTGTTCTTAAAATTGATGCTCGACACTGTTAGCCTATTCGAAAAAAGAATTCGATTTGTAATTGTTTCTATTTTGAAACTAGTGTAATATGAAAAAAAAACCTATATACAATACTGTACAACTAGCGGCCTAAAAATGTTAAAAATCTAAGTAAAAGGAATTAATTAAGCAAACGTAGCGGATGTAATAGTTAACCTATAAATAATAAAAATCTAAATAAACGGTTGCAAGAGTAAAAGGTATCCTTGATAATGAATGAACAGAATTAATTTTTGCTTTAAGTAAATTCACATTCTCTATTTTTAAAGCGGATTTCCTATATATACATAAATCGTTAAAAGCGTTGACAAATTGTGCTTGCATCTGAATTAAGTGCATTATATTTTTAAAATGGTCGAAAACAGCAAGAACTTTGTTATAATAGATTTGCAAAGCTTCAGGACAAGCGATAAGAACTTTAGCCCGAAAGAATTGGCTGGTTACGATGGAGACGCCGTTTCGCACATATCTTCAGAGCTCCGTTCCCTTTTACAACATTACCGCCGCATTTACAAAAAGAAGCAAAATGGCTCATGAATAATCACCACTGCATTAATTGGAACGAAGGGTTTACTCCGGCCTTCATGTTTCCGAAGATCCTTCAACGACTTGTTCTAGATGCCGATGTAATATACGTAAAAGGACGTGAAAAGGCCGCATTTTTAAGAAATTACATCAAAAAACACATCGTCGAAATAGAAGAACCGGCCCTCACCCCATCACAACCGGCCTGCATGCATCATTCGCAATCTTTTTGTTACTGCGCCTTATCCAATGTTTATCATTTACAAAAACACTATATAATGGAATAAAACAACTTTTATAAACGTGTTTTTACAGTTCTAAGGAATAATGACCCCCTGGTATGTATTTTGTTTAACATCTAAAGCACCAGGACTTCGAGTAATTTTTATTACATTGTTATTGCATGATTGGCGGTAATATTTGTATGTACTGTAATGAATTGTTCCGGAACTTTATATGTAAATGTAGATGTCATTTTTGAACTTCTAGTATGAATGGTTCCTGTTTTAATATATTGATTTTAGGAGGTGTAATTCCATGCATAGTTAAAATAAACGTGCACGTAAAACAAAATATATAATAACTAGCGCCTAATTAACAAACATATTTGCAGTTTAGAGTAGCGCGACCTTCGATTTTTGCCGCGGTCAGGTGCAAGTATACACTTTCACTGTATCACGTATTCGCGAGTAGTACTAATATTTGAGTATATTGTAATAATAATATAACGTTGACATCTTAAGATAGCTTTTTCATATTCGTCTGTCATAGCGGACTTATCCGAGTTCCCATTTAAAACAATAACTGGAGCAGGGCATGAGAACAGAGTCTTATGGTATAACCACTCCTCGTGCATCTGGTGCAGCTCCTCCATGTACAGCAGTGAAATGGAGGTTTCCTCCTGTCGATCCCGCTCCAAAACCCGCTTGTGGGCCACTTTCGGCGAGGTCCTCAAGTAGACAATTAGGTTGTCGGCAATTTGGAATTTGCTTACAAGAAACTTAAACCACACTGCTGGGAGTGTGCCGTCACGAGCCATCTTTTCGATGAAGCAGTACCTGGCGCTGAATATGGACCGCTCCATGAAAATTGTGAATGGCTTCTTGTTGGTTTTTTTTTGCGGCTACAATTATACTAGCCATGTTTGGAAGCTGTAGTTACTTAGAGCTGCTATCGCTTCGTTATTTATATTTTATCCTTGTTCATATATCTACTTGTTTCTATTAAAAAATAAATACTTATTTAAATTGATTTAATAATCCATTAAACCTTTCTAATTATGTACATATTTTGAACTGCATGTAGGTAATATCGCTGCTCTTAAAAATGTAATGCGAAATACCGGTTATTTATATTAGTCAACACATGTAACATCACGGCAATGTCGTTAATTGCAGCGCGAGTTCAATAATGTCGTTTCTCCTACTAATTATGTTATTATGATATGCAAATTAACCAGATCTATTTCTGAAGCAGCAGTGGTGTAATTTCTCTTGTATTAACGCTCCTGCAACTGATCTTAATAATTTGAACAGTGCTGACCTTAAATTCATACTTTCAAATTTAAGGCGGTTAATATCATACTAGTGCAATTATAAACTTTGGCAAATGTTAATTTCATTAACCGTGTACTGCCGGCGCGCTTTAATTTAGTAGGCTACAATGGTCAGTGCCTTAACTCGAATTTCTGGGGTTTGTTAGGCTCCCCCAAAAATATACAGGGTGTTCGTAAAATATGTGGATGTGGCTTACGCTCATAAGGGTTGAATGACAAACGACAAATTAGCCCTTAATTTGCATTTTATTAAAAATGTTTAGTACTTGGTATTCTATTCAAATATACAAAATCTAATGTAACGTTGACCCTTCCCCCCACCCCCTAACTTGAGCATGGGGACCCCACAATTTGGCAGTATGGCGACTAGGGCTCTACACCTCTCAACCACTCTCTTCCTCCCCCTCCCTTCCCGGGTTAACTGACAAATGATAAATTAACCTTAAATTTGCATTAAAAATTCCCAGTACTTGTTATTCTATTTAAATATGCAAAAAATCTGATGGCTTTGCCCCGGAATTGATGTGACCTTAAACCTTTCCTTCGAACTTGCTCTGCCCCCCGAGGTTGGTGTTGCGCAATATCCAGAACATGTTGCGCAATATCCAGACGTGAAAGTCTGTCAGACTCTAGACTTAAATTTGCATTTTTATCTTAAAAATTTACCCGAAAATATATACTTGAACATGGGGGTCCGGCGGCTAGGGCTCTGCCCCCTGGGGTTGGTGTTGCGCATGCGGGCCCGACGGCTGGGGCTCTGTCCCGGGGTTGGTGTGATCTTGAAAACTTCCTCCGCTCCTGCATTTTTACCCGAAAATATAAACCTGGACATGGGGGTCCGTTTCCCACGATGGGAAGATGACACTCAAGATAATGAAGATGACACCTTTGCGGTTTCACTTCCGGTTCTCACGCTCATCAAAATTTGACAGTTAACCCCAGCGCTGGAATAAATTAGCCTTAAATATACAAAAAACCTGATGCGAGCCCCCCACCACGCATGTGGGCCCCGGCGGCTGGAGCTCTCTCCGCTCCCGAACTTGCACATGAGGGCCCCGCAATATGGCGACTGGGGCTTTGCCCCCCCCCCCGGGCTTGCTTGAGTTAGAGAGAGAAAGATGGTTTTTTTGTAGAACCCTATGTGTTAAAGAGAGAAAGATAGATTTTTGGTGACTGACAGACACCGATGACCTTTGACATTTGGTTTAGCGCGCTTGAGATTGCGCAATATTGCGTCAGCCACAAAGTGGTCCAGAAATTACATGGGGTGGCCCAGAACCCGCCTATCTCTACTACTATCAACGAATACGACTTACTAAAACAAAATATTTTAGAAGTAGATACTATATTTAAGAAACATGTTAATGGACCCGCTTATGCTAAAGAATTTAATAATTATTATTCGCTTATAAATGCTACGTTAGTTGAAGTAAATAGGAAAATACGTCGACTATTTCCCAATCGACAGCAGAGAGGAGCAGTCGACGGTTTAGGAAGCTTAGTTAAACCTATAACTAAAAATTTAGATGCTACAGACGGACAAAAATATGAAAAATCTATCGAAGAACTTTAAAAAGAGCAAGAACACCAAAAACAAGCACTCGTTAAACAAATATCGCTCACAGAACAAAGTTTAGATAAAGTCAACAAATCCATAAACGTTTTGCAAACCAATCAATATTTATTGAAGTCGCACATTCTACAAATTGAAGCCCAAGTAAAAGAGAATGCAATACATAAAGCTGAAATGTATTCATTAATCAACATGCACGCAATATTCCTGCAATTTACTGCAATTTCAAATTTAATATTCCACATAACTAACAGAAGAAGCTGTTACTTTTTTCAAATTGGAAACTTTTTACCCTTCAATCATGGACCCAGAGGACTTAGAAGCAAACCTAAAGTTTATAAAAGGTAAAATAAATAATTTGGAACTACCTTTCGAAGCAACCAAAGAAAATGTATTACTATTCGAAAAAATACTAACCGTTAAAGCCTATCAAACAAAGACTAGATTAGTATTTATCATAGAAGTACCTCTAACAGGGACAACGAAATATGACTATTACCATCTGTATCCATTGCCAATAAAAATCGACCAGCGATACCAAGCGGTGTTACCACAGAATAAATACCTATTATTTTCGGAAACTAATTATATCTCTACTAATGAACGTTGCGAACAAATACTAAAAACTGATTTTATTTGTAACATTCCAGAGCGAATGAGTTTGGAAAACACCTTATGTGAAGCGCAACTGCTCTCATTTTCAACAACTAATAATTGTAAACCCAAAAAGTTTTCCCTAGAAAATTATAAAATTCAAAAAATAGATCGTGACTTATGGATTATTGTAACAACCTCTGAGTTGATAACCAAACTAAATTGTAATCACGATCACAGGAAAATACCATTGTTAGGCACATATACCGTTCAATTACCTGTAAATTGTGAAATGCAAATGGATGGAAAAATATTAAAAACCAGTTAAAATTCAAACCCAGTATACGAAATGGTTCATTTACCAATGCTTAACTAAACAGTTAACCAACTGTTAATAATATTGAATTTCCAAAATTGCATTTAGAAAACATCGATCTGGATGACATACAACAGCTTAGGGAAACTTTACATTAATTATTATTTTAGCTCTAATATTGTTTGTCATATTTGTATTATATAAGTACGATTTATTGCCTAAAATCTGCAAAAGAATTACATCAGAAATCAATAATGAACCTTTACAACCTATAGAAATATTGCCCTGAAAAATAGGTGGAAAATGTGATTTCCCCCAATTTTTCATCTTAGAATGGAAGGAATTATGTTACGTTTCCAGATAGATAGAAAGAACATTAGTTATGATAAGATAATGCAGTCGCGTATTACATATCATTGCATTCCCAAGGGACACAAGTGTTATCTTATCTTTGCTGATGCAGCTTAGGTAACATGCTTGAGTACATCGCAGGATGCAAGCAGTTGTAATTTAGAATCTGTACCTTTTACATGTATTTTAAAATTGTAACTCCGTCTGTGTATTGATATGAAATAATTTTTTTTATATCAATCACAGTTCGTAAATTTAATTTACATCAGATACAAAAACAAAAGACATTTGCTCAAGCACGTAACAATGCAGTCATTTTTAATTTAAAGAGAGCTTTATACCATGTGTTCAAAAAGAAATTACATAAGGGTTGGCCAAGCTTTAGAATTTTCAATCACGATATCAGCGTAGGTATAATATAAACTTATGACAGCAGCAACGGTGATGACAGTTAATGAATTCTAAAGCTTGCTGTTTACATTACTTTTATATTCCATGGCCAACCCTTATGTAATTTCTTTTTGAACACACCGTATAAGAAACGAGAGAAAATACGTATTTCATAAAATTACTGTCAACGCTCTACAAATAAATTGCTCAGGTTGCTTTCATATTTTTACTTCAAATTTCAAAATTTTAACATCTTTAATAATACATATTAATTTTATCAAAATATGTAATAATACCTGTTGATTTTAAGTTTAGGGCAATACAATATCTGCAATTAGATAAATTAGGTCACTATGGACAGTTCTTTTAAAAAAACTAAATGGAATTTTGTGTGAAATCATTAAGAAGTTAATATTTTAATGTCTCGTAGTTAGCATGGGGGTTTTGTATGTTTCGTTCGTCATCGCAGCACCCTGTATAACTTAAAGGAGTAATGTTGGATAAGGTGATCAGAATTATTAGAAAGTCACGATTTTTATAAAACACTATTCCAGATTTTTAATAATAATTGAAGCTAACATGCTGCAGCAGACCATAATAGTTATTTACTATACAAGTGGAGTAAGTGCATCATTAATATACGTGTGTGTAAGTTACAAACGAGTGCATAGCACGAGTTATGTAAACACACAAGTATATTAATAATGCATTATCACACATGTATTGTACAAAATTTTATCTACAACCCCAAAATTAAGAAAAGTGCATTAAGAAAAATGTCAGATTTGTCATTTTCAAAAATGTTTTAGTAGGCAAATGTCATTGATTTGACACTACTTGAGTTAGGTAATGAAGCCACTAGTGATGTAATGAAAGTTCATTACACCACTAGTGGTTGTAATGAGCTGCGTTACATAACGAAAATAGTATGAAATGAATGACGTAGTAAGTTGCTTATCCCACTGGAGTAGATAAACAATTTTTTGTAGTCGCAAAATTATGCCCTAGTTGCCAGTATACAAAGCAGCATATGAGTCTTACAAGGCAAAAAAGATACGAAGACTGGATAATTTACAAAATGTTCAAGGCAAGAATGCGGCAACTTATGCGCCCTTTTTTAAATTGTATTAGTACCACACACTATACTGCGTTTTTGATCAACCAGGCATGGAATTTGCAATTATTATCTATTTAGTTGACTTCCGCACTGTCACACTGACAGTATGCTGGCACCACTGCTCTTTTTCACATTTTAACAATTAAATTCATGTACAGTCTAATAAAAAACACATTACTGTGGAAGTATGGCCAGACATTTTTTTTTAAATTTGGCACTGACAGTGCGGATGTCAAGTAAATGAATAATAGGTACATTTTATTTATGTTATACGCTGTTTAAATGTTGTTATCGGATTTTGGCCGTTTCGTTCAGTTCCTCACACAAAAACGTAATTTTCTGGACTTAACGCCTTTAACACTTGCACGGTAGTATACCCCTATGCTAGTACACCGTTTAAAAGAAGCAAATTCAAATGAATAAATAATTATTATGAACAAATATCGTCTAATGAAGCTATTTTAAATTATATTTTACCGTACGTATTGTAATCTGTAATGCACTTACCACAAATATAGTTTGTTTAGACACCCACATATGAAACTAACATTATCGCGACAACAGCCTACTACAGAAAGTTGACAATTTCATACGCTAGCACAATATTATATCGTACTAGTCATATCATAACGGCACAACGTTAGTCAAATAATCCAGACGCTTTGGCTTTATTCGTTGCTATGCTTCCCAACAAGCTCTCATTTTTTATAATTGTACCAATAAGAATATAACAATCAATTTTGTAAACGAAATAAATAAAATTTCTTAAAAATAGAATTTACTTTGTGTGGTTCTCTAAAAAATAGTGTTTATAACTCGCTAGAAAGTGCAAATATCTGTACTCGTGTTTTAGATCCACTCGGGCTTCGCTACGCTACGACCTCGTTTATAATAATCAACACTCGCACAATATTTGATACTTTCGAAGCTCGAAAATAACTATAGCATCTTTCACAATATTAGCCTCACTATTACAACGTACATATCACATCTACATAAACGCACCAATGTACTCTTTGTACACGCGACGTACAAAATGCGAATGTTGCTATTATTCGACTCGTCAGAGGATATACGAATATTAAATTAGGCTTATATTGATTAGGGAAGACCCTATTCCGATTTGCTTAATATGTAACTGAATAAAACCTTATCGTTTTTTTTGCGTTCTGAATATTTAGCACCCAATCGAGGTCGGTAATTCAGTAATTAAATTACCATAGAGTAATTTCAATTACCACAGGTAATTCAAATATTTGTAAAGTAATTTAAATACTTTAGAATAATTTAATTACACAAAATTAATTAAGTAATTAAATGTAGTAATTAACTACCTTCAAAAAGTAATTGTCAAGTACTTTTTAACAAAAATGGCAATTCCCAATTACAATTACTGCATTTTCAAAAAATAAATATACGGTACCTCCACCCAAGAAAAGCGCCCTTCCGTGCTTTCCAAGAATACTTCGATACTCAGCATCACTCCGTTTCGCTAATACAATGAAATGCTATGAACCAGTTATTTATCAAAAAAGAAAAAACAAAAAAAAAATTTTGTTGCCGACGACCATAGCTCAAAAGTTGATGTTGCCTTTATTTTCGGAGGACCTATCGTATGAAAACGATCCAAGACTTCAGGAAGGTTCCTGGCCACCGGAATCGTGTACACATACGAACATACATCCCCCGCAGAGCACATTTAGGCACCCCCCAATACGGGGGATTGATCTAGTGGGCTGGGATCTTCACCAAAAGATCCGCACCGCCGAGACGGAGATTTGATATAGTGGGTTCATTAGTCGGTTGGCTCGAATTTTAGAGATATTTGACTCAGAGTGGTTTTCGATATGAGGGAATTTCAATACTTCGTACACTTCGTGTCGAAGTAATAAAAACTGACTGCGAAAATTGATACGTTAGAACAGTACACGCTGCGTAACAGTGTAAGGGTATTCGGTATACCCGTGCCGTTACAGTGAAATTTAGTAGCTATCGCTATCGCAATAACGTTTTTCTAAACAAGAAAAAATTGAAAGGCGCTAACATGGTTATCAAACAAGATTTAACCAAACAGCCAAAATGTCAAGTTTCTACGTCTTTTGGAAGGGATTGTAACGTGAAAACCTGACTCTTCTTAATGCCACTATATTGGATTGGCCATATTTTTCCGGATTTGGGATTTTCTTCATCAACCTTAGGTGGCCTGGAATGTTCTTCCGAGTTTCAGGTTGGTAGGTGATTAGGAAGTGCAAAAATAAGTCGGTCACCTTTTTTCGCAACAGCCTCATTTCATCCCCTATAGTTCAACCCACATGTATTACTTTGGTTCTATCAGAATGAGTATTGCTTCATCATTAAGCATAAATGCTCTAGAATGTAGAGGTGTCCATCCTGAATTGCTTTTTGCCTCTAAGGGCTGTTGCTATGGTATGTACTAACGCCTATAAAAAATTCAAATTTCTAGGTCTTTTGGAAGCGGTCGAAACGCGAAAAGATTACTTATCTTAAGGCCGCCATATTGTATCCGCCATATTAAATTTTCCGGATTTGGGATTTTTCTCATCAGGTCCCACAGGTGTCTCTTTAGATCCCAAGAAATGTCTGTTCCGAATTTCAGCTTTCTAGGTAATCGGGAAGTACAAAAATAAGTCGGTCACTTTTTTTGCGACAGACACGAGTGGATTTTATATATACTGATTATTTATTTCTTGTTAGTGACTTAATTAATTTATAAATAATTTTATATGATACTAGCAAGGTATCCGTCCTTCCTACGGGTTACAAACTTTTTTCTTCTAAGTCTTATACGAACTTTCGAGTGTCCTCCCCTTTCCCAATACGCTAAACCAACCAACGCTGTAAAACAATTGTACGTAGGGAAAGCATAATATTTTGCTTTAAAAGTTCTCCATCTCTCGTTTATACTTCAGGTATATCCTGGAAAATGAATATAATTGGTATTCCCCTTGCATAGATTGATAAAACTATAGTTGTAGTGTAACAATGAAAATAAAATATATGTAGAAATTGAAAATTGTATTCATAAATTATAGTAAGATCTAAAATTAACTCACAGCGAAGAAAAATTAGTAACAGTGTAACCCATTACTCCCTTTTAACTTTTACCCACTTTTTGCCCCTTTAGGGGTGACATTTTAAAAAAACTCTTAAAAAGCTTTTTAAAGATATTAAAACGACATTTATACGCCAAAAAAGTATGTTCTAACTCAACAACCGCAGGATATACGAAAGGTTCTATAATTTGCCCCGAATTCGGATTCACACCTTTAGGAGTTGATTAGTGCATAATCCTAAATTTATTTTTTGGGAATTTGTCTGAGTAACCTCCCTAAGCAAACACCAATTCGATATCTTATCAGACCTAAGAGATAAGTACTAACTTCCCGCGTTACGGCTATTTTTAGAAAAACATATCCACCTCATATAACTTCTTTGGAGGGTGAATTCCGAAAAACCCAGACAGCCGTTTCACCCGATTTGTAAAAAGAATCGATTTACCGAATCCCAACTTCGTACCTTCAGCCGTTACAGCGTTATGGCGATCTTTAGAAGAACACGTTTACCCCATTTAACCCCTTTGGGGAATGAATGTCAAAACTTTCTGAAACCGTTTAACGCTATTTACAAAAAGATCTGATGTGCCGAATTTCAACTTCCTACGATTTCGTCGAAGTGGATAAAACCGCAGTCAATAAGAGCCATTTTTACCCCAATTTTTTACCCCTTTTATACCCCTTGGGGTGGGAATTTCTGAAAATCCCGTCTTAGGGTGTGTCTACGTGGTAAGCGGATGAGCCCTACAATTTTTCACGTTGCTAGATTTTGCGGTTATTAAGATTTTCTGATTATCTTTCGGTGAGTTAGGATCTTATGTATTAGATTACAGCATCCTACCCGTTTCAACCTGTTGAGGTTGAAATTTCAGAAGATTATTTTTAAGTTTATTTTAGCTATTTAATTCTAAAATGGACTCACAGCAAAAAAACAATACTTTTAACCGCTTACCCCTATTTACCGTTACAACCTTTTTATTGCTGCAGGGGTGAAATTTAAAAAAACCGCAAACCACTTTTTAAATAAGGAAAAAATATTTATATACCAAAAGAGAATGTTCTAACAGAAGATACGACGGGTTCTATAATTCACCCCGAATCTGCATTTGCATCTTTAGCGGTTGATTAGGGAAAAATCCTAAAATGCGTTTTTAGACATTTGTATTGGAAACTTTTGCAAGCAAACACCAAGTCGATACCTTTTCGGGCCTAAGAAATATTGAGGGATTCCTGAAAACACATTTTACCCCTTTTTCACCCTTTATGGGTAGAATTTCGAAAGATATCTTTTTAGCACTACCTTACATAACAAAAGACACCTTCCTGCCAAATTTCAAGTTCCTTAACCAGTGGTTACGGTTGGCTCTGGGTTGATTAGTGAAGACTTTGTCCTTTTTACATGTACCTATACATGGTGTTATGGGAATGAGTGCAAATATTTTAACCAGTGATAGAGCTCACTAAAATAAACAACTTTTCTATTTATTCTTTTTCATTTAATCGCATATTTTTTCAACCATTTATCTCCTCTAAATTTAACGATCCGCTTGCTAAGCAAATCTAAGTTAAAGGTGAACGACACAAGTATATTAAAACTGCGAAGTTCTTACACAAAAAACCTGCGGTCAATGACTTACCTACCGCAATTGATAAAGTACGTTGGTGACCAGATGTGAACTAAATGTTTTATCAGTACCTGTGCAGTTTTTATTGGTTTGCATATCAAAGAAATGTTGTTGTGTTTTGCGTCATTAAATTAAAATATTATTCCATAGGCGGATATGCATTTTTAGAGTAAAATTGTTTTGAATTTTAACTCAGTTTGAGGGCGTTTTCGAAAAAATGATAAATGCAGAAGTTGTTCAGTTTAGCGAGTTCTATTTACGGGTTAAAATATTTGCAGTAATTCCCATAACACCCTGTATACAAAATAAGTAGTAAGTAGTCGTGAATAGGCAAATATAATTTTTCACGATCACAAACTGCAGGTATAATACAACTAAAGAGTTTATCCATACTTAAATACTTCTTACAAAAAGTTTAGTGTAGCGATAAGTAGTCTATTGCATTCGGCGGTTACTTGCTTTTCGTCCATCTTGGCCGACCAGACTTTATTAGTAGCTTCAGCGTACTTATGCGAACGTTTTGTCCGTCCGTCCGTCCGTCTGTCTGGATCGCCTGTAACTTTCGAACGGCTACAGATATCGAAATTTTGAAAGGGGGCAAAGTTGTTGCTAAGGTCCCGAGCACCTTCATGCGCTATTTGGTTTTGGCGAAAGGTCAACCTATTTTCGCAGTGCTGAAGCTACTCTTTAGACCTGTACTTGAGCAGTTTATTTTAGTACATTCTAATTTTTCTAGGTTCTAGTACTTTTATTGAGCGCTATTTAATATATAAAGGTTGAATTAATTTAGTTGTAATTTAGCATTTGCATACTGGTTTTTAAAAAAAATAAGGGCACCTTTAAACTTTGTCATCGCCGAGCAGCATATATAAATAATAACTGTGCCAAAATTGAAAAACTGACATTGGTAACAGCCCAAATTTTTTGCTCGTAAAAATGTCAAAAGTGTAGCATAAGAAGCAAATATGCAAAACGAGATTACTGAAAAACAAAAAATGATCAAGTTGCAACAATTTTTAATGGTTTTTACGAGATACCCTGTCCTTAATTTAACATTGCTGTGATTTTCTATAAAAAGTCAACGGCCTACTAGAATTTTGCGAATAACGAATTTCTGAATTTTCTGTCTGATTTTAAACACCATTAAAACAGATTATAAAAGATATTTATGCATTAAGGGAGATATGAATATGTTTTTTCCCTGAGGTTGACATGTGTTACAGACCGAGGGCCTCTGGCCCGAGGTCTGTAAGTCAACCGAGGGTAAAAAACATGAATATCTCCCGTGGTGCATACAATATTTTATTTACTATCATATTAGTAACAATAGTATGAAATTTCAAAATGTCATAATGACATTTAAAATTAGAATATTTAAGTAACATCAAGGGTTGTCTCAATGTATGGTTGCTAAGACATGGCCTATAGTTGCATGGTTACCAAGAGTTTGAGGGAGAAAAAAAATTGACAGGTCCCTTGGGAGTTATGAGTAGCTTTTCATATTTTGTTTCTATGACGAAAATGTACAATATCATGTTGCTAGTAAATAAAATTTATTTTTGAAGAGATTAGCTAATTACTTTCATATTAACTTTATTTGAGTTTGTCAATATGTGTTAATACTCGGATTTCTTTCGATCGTGTAGGTTTATGGAGCTATTTGAGTACCATAGTTTAATTAATATAAATGTGTTAATTCTGAAATAGACAATTATTGACAGAGATTATTTATTTGCAGAGATCGAAATATTACGTATGTATGTAGGAGTAAAACTGCTAAATGTGTTTCACCTAA
Source organism: Agriotes lineatus (assembly GCA_940337035.1). Classification (NCBI taxonomy): domain Eukaryota; kingdom Metazoa; phylum Arthropoda; class Insecta; order Coleoptera; family Elateridae; genus Agriotes; species Agriotes lineatus. The sequence continues at coordinate 50,583 of CALNHX010002907.1, read as the reverse complement.
AACTCTTATTCGCTCCGCTGGTATTTTTACATACTTAAATGCTTTTACATCCTCAGGCTATTTGATTAATTAATTTAGCACTCGATTGAAAATCTTTATTTGCCAAAATAAAAAATTATTTCAATTTTTGATACCTTAAAAACTTCAACTTAAAAATTATAGCTCCTGCAAAATTTATATTTCACTCGTACAACAGTTGCCGGTGGAAAATAGATATATATATACACTTTATGTTATAAACAAATCACCAGGCATTCTTTGGAAAGGGGCATACATAAGGGCAAAATCTATATACCCCGAAAAGCAAAATCTGTGTTTCTAAACAAGCGGATGTAGGTTTTTCTACTCCCGAGAAACATTCTCAAGGTGGATTGATAACCTCTGACATTTATATGTGTTGTTGCAAAACGACCTTCTGCAACAGGTTTTTACCGATTTAGCGGTTATTCTGTGCAGTCTGCAGCAGTGTTGCCGTTCTAGTACAATTGTACTAGATTTAGTACAATTTTAGTTAAATCGCTTGCTAGTACTCCTTTCATAAAATTAGACAATATCTAGTACAATTTTTGTTGATATAGTAATCATTATTCTTCTGCCGGTTCTGCACACTTAATTACATTTAATTTTCATTCTGTTTGACATTTCATGTCACATTTGCAAATATAAGAATTTTTGTCGGTACTTCCCCTGACATAATCAGTGTACTTGGCGTGCAAGTTCATATATAATATAAGACTAGATATACAGAATTCGCGAAATCTGAAAATTACATCGTAGCTTCTCTGTTTTTTCACGATTTTGCGTTAAACTAACGACCTGTAACTTACGTATAAGATATTTTATATTCCATTATTAATAAGTTTTGGGGTTATGTTTAGGTGGATATGTGTATTAAATAACTTTTAATAAATAAAAGGTTTATTACAACATTATAAATAATTATAACCTCTAATATTTTATTGTTATTCTAACTTGTACTCAGCGTACAATTTGTGCGTTGGTAAAACTACTCATGAGCTTTTCATCATCTGTGATCGGTGAAGTGTATAACGCTATAAAGACCTTTCAACTTTACTAGAAAACCCTCCTACAAGCAGGGCCGTAACTAGACAAACTTTTATTGTAGGCAAGCCAACATTTTTGCGCCCCTCAGTAGACTAACGATAGAGGTGATAAAAATACTAAAGTTACTGTATGACTTCTACTTTTTTTCCGGATATATGATGTAATGTATTCAAAACACACAGGTAGGTATTCAAAAATAAACGTTTTTAATTCAAAGGCTTTAAAAATAAACAACTAAATGTTAACATAACAAAATACAACACAAATAGAATAGGAATAGAACACAAGATTATAAAATACAATTCTAATAAAAAAATGTGGTGTGATACACGCACACAACTTCCTTTTACAGTGATCTTATAATTAGCAAAAATTTGATTTTGAAGTTTTAAGCATTTGTCAAAAATTTTCAAAAATTACAAATTCTGCAAAAACGGTACAAAATAGAGCGTTAGTTGAAGAGACAAATTTTCTCTAGAATTTTAAGCTGAATTCAAAAATGTAATAATATACCGGGTGTTCTATTTAAAATAGGAGTTAATAAAAAAATAGAAAAAAAAACAAAAGAAACCCATTTTAGAAGTATTCAACTAGAAAATCACCTACCTCATATCAATACACATTCAAAATGTAGTAAAAATGTGAAGTTTGAAAAAAATTGTTAGAGCTGTTTTTGAAAAAATCGAAAAAAACTAAAAAATCACAAGAGTAAACACCTACTTCCGATTATGCGATTTTCTTCAAAAGCTTACTGTCGCATCTACATAGTACACAAAACTTATATATGAAGTTTCAACGCCATACCTCTTTTAGTTTTTGAGATATTCTGTTCACAGACACACAGACAGACAGACAGACAGACACACAGACACACAAACAGACAGACAGACAGGAAGTAAAAATCTGTAAACGGCTTTGCTGAGAACTTCCCTTCAAGTAGACGTTGTGACACAACAATTTTAAAAAGCAAAGGAGAATAATAATACTGAAACAATAAACTACTTGCTAATGCGAATTATAATAATTTTCAAATAAAAACATTACCGGTAGTAGGATTCGAACTACAGTGCATGCAAATGCTATTTCGTTTCTTTCCCTCTTATCCACTGGACACACTTACTCTTGCTCTTTTTTGACTCTTTTTACATTTACCCTGTAACTGTTGGGTCCCATTTTCATCAAGTGTAAAGCCTGATTATCTATTTCTAATGTAAAGCAAAAATAAATAAAAATGTATTTTTTTTAAGTTGCTCACCCTATGTTGGGTCCACAATATGCCCTTTTTCGCAAGAGTAAAAACCTGAGTTATGTGCAGAATATTACTCTCATATAAGTAATAGTTCCGGAGTTAAAACAAAAATTGAAAGAATTTTATTTTGTAAAGTGCTCACCCTGTATATATTTTACCGAAATATTCTCGGTTTCGTGCCAGGAAGGCATATAATCTGCATGCAAAATATCATTTTCCTCCAACAATTAAGTTTTTGAGTTATACCGCTAACAGGCAGAGAGACGGAATTGAGAAAACGTGTTTTTCGTCATCTAGGGACCCTGAAACGTAAAGATCTGAAAAACGTTGGAAACAATTTTTTCGCGATTACAATACTTCCTTCGTCATTTGAAAGTACATATTATTATGTAGTCAGTAGAACATTTTATAAATCCCGATATATAAACATGTGGTGTACCTGCGTCTCTGCGTCACCATTTCATCGGCAGCGATCGGGCGCATTTCGCCCAAAATCGGAACGCCGCTGCGTCATTTATAACACAATGATAAGCATAAATGTATATATCAGTGAACACGAGTTGGAATCCCTCTGGTTGCAATGTTTTTTTTTAGATTTCCAAATTTATATAATTGGCATTGCTAAGTGTTTCAATATTATTAGCAGCATTAAGCTATTTTTTACTTATTTTTCTTCAACGATAATTCGATCTAGCAAAAGATTTTCCTTGCAGCATACTTTCTGTATTAAAGACGTTGAACACATTTTCTTTGATAACTTTTTTATCTACAAGTCAATTTTAAAAATGCAAAAATTATTTTAATTGGAATAAGGCCACCTATGTGGTGTGCTCAAAAGCTAGTAAAGACATGTCAATATGTTATAATAATACGATATTAACAAATAATGTCATATTATTATGCGTAGTAACATATGAACGTAGAATAAGGTTCTCTACTCGCAGCCACACTGCCACACCGTTTTGTAGTAACATATAATATTTAAAACGTGAAAATTTTTCTGGCGGCACCTGGTATGAGCCTTGCATCATGCCGATTTCGATCATCCCTTTTTTTAATAAAACCTGCCATCGTCTAAGGTCGCAGAAGTGTCTTAAATTGGACAAATTCTAGCGGCAAGTGATTATAGCAAAAAATGCTATATTCGTGGAACAAGTAAACTCTCAAAATTGGTCTGTGGTGTTCTGCTGATTGTTGCAATGAGCCACTGTACCCGCGATGAGCCCAGAGCAGTGAATGTAATTTATATGTAATATGTGCAGTCAACCCGTTCCAACAGTTGTTTAAAATTTAAGTTAGTTTGTCGCCACTGCTGTATTACAGTCAGTTTTAACAATGCAAAACATTTTATAGTTAGAATAAGGCCACTCATGCAGTCGGCTAAAAAGCTAATAATTCTAATGCTTTGATTGATATATGTGGGAATAGTAAAACAAACGCCGTTGCAATCTGGTAGACATATAACATTCCCTCCGCAAACTGCACAAGGCAATGTAATGTATCGCCCAGACTGGGTGCAATTCGCATTATTTACGCTAAAATCGTTACTATTACAAATGAATTTGTTTGATATTTTTTTATTAATAAGCGAGGATACGGAAGTTCTGACCTTCCGCATTTCAGGACAAGCTCCTTCATGGGGTGTTAGTGCCTCACCTTTATTATATATGAGAGGAATTTTCTTTTCAGTGCCATTGTGGCGCCCCTTGCCGCATGCGCCTGTAGGCGGGGCCTACTCAGCCTATACCTAGTTACGACACTGCTTACAAGTATATACATGAAACTTAGCCAAAGTTCTCTATAAAAATAACCCTATTATCGATAATTTGAGTTACCATAATTAAGTACAATCTAGTACAATTATTGTGAATATTACAATACAATTCAAAATTTACTAGCGGCAACACTGGTCTGCAGTAGTGTTAGTTTTTAAGAACGTGAACATGTTGCTGGTAAAACTGTGCATTTTATCAGTTATTACAATCACTTATGGACGCGGGCCTATTGGTATGTAAGATAGTTGATAAAAGTTAAATGTACTACAGTTAGTTGAGGAAGTGTTGAACTAAAGCGATTTTCCTTTTATAATTGTAAACCCTGAGGACATTATTTGCTTTGCTCCTGCTTCTGACGCAGCTGAAATTAATTTATTACGCGTAATATGCGCGTTACTTCAGTATATTTGCATATTCGTACTGGAATTAATTCAAGAACGTTTATAAATAATTTGGTTCGTAGTGTAGTTCATATTCTTTTTGATATTTCGCCAGAGTAAACCATAAAAATACTAATGTACAAACATAGGCGTATTTAGAGAGCGGCAGGTGCCCCGCCCCCCCCCCCCCCCTAAATTTGAAATAGTCAACGCAATTGAGTATTTCCAAGTGACGTCACAAGTTCCGCCGTAACAGCTGATCGTGGAAAAGTAACTTTAACCTTCTTATTGAAGCTTTCCATAAATTCTAATTTTATAAGTTTTATGTTCACTGTACTGAGTTTGTGTAATACAGCAGTATAGTTTATGTGTTGTTCAATTATTCTGTAAACAGATAAAGACAGCACTCGATTTGTATTACAACTTTTGATGGTGATGTGGGTATCAATGACCACCGACAAATGGTTAAGATTTTCGTATTCCGGGCTAAAATACTCTCTTCAGTTGAAAATTGAAGGAAGTTATGGAATCGTAAAATAGTTTAATGTAAGGGTCCCTAGTTTAATCCAAAAGTTGGTTAAGTAACATATTTGACGGTGAATAAAGAACATAACCTTGAAACCGACAAAAATGCCAACATTTTGTGCTCTGTTTGAGTGTTCAAATAAAAGTAACCGAGAGACGGAAAAGAAATATTTTGGATTTCCTGGTGTACGAGATAGAAGATGTCGAGAGATTCCTGGGGGCAGAAGTTTGTTCCCCCCACCTTTTAACAGAGGTAATGCATTTTTACTTCCTTTTACTATAAAGGAAGTATTGGATTCACCCCAAAAATTCGAAATTGAGTTTTCAACGGATCTTCACGTTTTAGAGTCCCCTGATCCCAAAAAACATATTTTTTTTCATTGGTCTGTGTGTCTGTCTGTCTGTGTGTCTGTCTGTGTGTCTGTCTGTCTGTCTGTGTGTCTGTCTGTGAACAGAATATCTCAAAAACGAAAAGAGGTATGGCGTTGAAACTTGATATATAAGTTTTGTGTACTGTGTAGATGAGACAGCAAGCTTTTGAAGAAAAACGCATAACCGGAAGTAGGTGTTTACTCTTGTGATTTTTCAGTTTTTTTCGATTTTTTCAAAAACGGCTCTAACGATTTTTTTTAAACTTTACATTTTTCTTACATTTTTAATGTGTATTGATGTGAGATAGGTGATTTTCCAGTTGAATACTTCTAAAGTGGGTTTCTTTTGTTTTTTTTTCTATTTTTTTTATTAACTCCTATTTTAAATAAAACACCCGGTATATTATTACATTTTTGAATTCACCTTAAAATTCTAGAGAAAATTTGTCTCTTCAACTAACACTCGATTTTGTACCGTTTTTGTAGAATTTGTAATTTTTGAAAATTTTTAACAAATGGTTAAAAATTAAAAATGAAATTTTTGACTAATTATAAGATCACTGTAAAAGGAAGTTGTGTGAGTGTATCACACCAGATTTTTATTATCAAAATACTTCTATTGATTATATGGAATCAATTTGGAATTTCCGGGAAGATCGGCGGCATCTGGTGATTTAATTAATTCAGACTACGTTTTTATTTACATTTATTTAAAAATTAAATCAAAAATACTTCTACCTCCAGATAGTTCACTCACAGAAAGTTAATGCTCACCCACTAATCACAATAGTCTTAAATAACACAACAAATCCATAAAATCACTAATTTAATTACTTATAAACGAAACTGCACTTATAACGTCTAAAAAATTATCGATTTTTGCCTAAAAAATACAGAAATCACTGCAAGCCTCCCAACAAACCATACAAATGTTGTGCTCGATCAGCTGTTGTTGGACGGAGCTATGACGTAAATGTGACGTACTTGGAAAAGGCTAATTAAAGGCTCGCGTTTGAAAGAGACAACAACCCACAGTTGTTCCTCTCTTTTTATTGTGATGGCTTGTGCTGCTACATACCATTCTGTGGACCAACTACCAGTGAACATTTCTACCCAAGATAGCGGTTCTATTATCTGCTCTGCTCATTGAATAGCAGGTGTCCCTAGATAAAGATGCTCGTCCATGTATTTCTTTCTACTTTCTCTGTCGCTCGCGCACACAAATTCCGTTTTAGTTTTTACTGCCACGCACCCTTGTCAGGCGGAGTGTTGCATCAGCTGTTTCTGGCTAGTCCTCGCTCTCTCTCTCGCTCTGTGTCGCTCGATGGGATTTACCAGTTTTATCGACCTGCAGACGAATTCGCCTTGCACATAAAACATCCTGCTTTGGGCCCGCTCGATATTTTTAGATATGAATTTGGGGCGATTTATTTTCTTGCTTTGCCGCATGTGGTACGAACTTGCATAAGAATCATTTACCTTGACCGAAGTAGAGCAATTTCTACTTCTGTGAAATTTTAGTAATTCCAGCTAAGTTAATTTTAAGAAAACATTTTATATTTCATTGCACGTCAACTTTTCCAAAAGAACCAACTTTGAAGATAAAATACTACAACTTCTTTCTATAATTGTTACTAACACAATCTTTTCCGACAACAAATCTACTCGTAATGTTTCAGAATTGGCATTAAATGTTTCCGAATATTGGAAGAGATATTAGTGATTTAAACTTAGAATGGAGACAACTGTCAAATTTCAAGCCAAACACCGAAATTAAAACTATTGAAGATGCTACTAAATTAACTAAATATATTACTAATTTGAAAAACCATGATGACAATGAAAAGTTGCTTCCCATTTTTTGCAAAACATCATCTCAATCCCTTACAGTAGTGCAGCTGCTGAACATTTTTTTTCGCAACTAAATGTCATAAAAAGTATGTAGGTAGGTACCGAAATAAGTTAAAAGTTACTATATGTGAAAGTCTTTTGTTAGGAAAGGATTTAACTAAAAGTCAAAGTTGTAATGAAGTAGATCCTGCCAAGATATTTAATAAAAACACAAAGGTTTAATATTTATTAGTTTGTCGTTAATGTACGTATAAGTTAAAGATAAAAAATTATTCTCGTCTACTATGGCTATGGAATACTTACTCATTTATGAATGCAACTACAATCAGATGCCACTTCTGAATGGAATAACTTAATTATTATAAGTGCTACAAGGTACTGTCAAACAAATTATTTTAAAAATTGCTTTGTATTTTGTCATATTTACATTTTTAAATACTAGCTTTTCTAAATGGCTTCTTATTATAAAACAGTTTTGTGTTGAACGCGATAATTAAACTATTTAGCTGATTCGTATAAAACATCTATAAAAACAAAATGTCGAAAAAATTATAAATAAAATTTTTCTCAAAAATTACTTCAAACGATTTTCGGAGGGCCCAAATACCCTACAAAATGTCGAAAAAATTACAACAATTTTCTTAGTGTCGAAAAAATTACAAAAAATGTTTTTTTCACAAAAGTAATTCCTAAGGATTTTCGGTGTTCGCCCGAGTACCCTAAATTGTCGAAAGAACACAAAAGTGGGGTCCCTTAATGCACTAAGTTTAATTAAGAACCAAATTTTCTGGAAAATAAATAATATAAATGTAATAACAGTAAAAGAAACGTCTACTTCAATGATAGATTTTAGTAGTAATGACTTCTAAGACGGTTGCAGAAAAATATTCTTTTTCAACCTAAAAGTGAAGATTCTTAAACTATTGTTTTCTTCATGATTCGTATTTCATTCTAAACGTTTCTGTTCAGCTATTAATTATTACGTATAGCCAAAGAGCTAGAAATCCGCGCTTTAATAATAACCATTCACTGTCACTCGTATTCGTGATATACCAAATTGTAAATTTCGCATTTGCAAAGCTTACATTTTCCGCCATTCGTGCCCATTGCATGTTATTCAAATCTAGCCATAGTCACTGTATTAGCCATCAGAACCAGTGTATATACACTGTCTCTGCTAGCTATTAGAGATGGTGTAATGCCGAAAGCCAACATTGTAAATATGTGTTGGCAAATAAATTGAAAGCCATTAGAGATCCTGTATACAGGGTCTGTACTAGCCATTAGTGTACCTGTATAATACTTATTATACAGGTACACTACTAGCCATTACAGTGACTATATACAAGATAGTGTGGCCATTGGGATGTCTTCGCCACTATTGGTCAACGCGCATATCCGCCATTAACAGGCAAAATATTTAGTTATTTCCAGGTAGTTCCCGAAGAGGTTGGTAGAGCCTGTTCATTTGGTTATGGACAAAAACAAAACCTTTCAAATCTGACAATTGTAAATTGTCAGTGTCAAATAATGCATTAGCGTCTCAATCGGGTGAAATTTGATATTTATTGCCCTAAAAATTGGTATGCTGCTAGGTATTTAAATGTGACAATTTAGAATGGTCAGATTTGAAAGGTTTTGTTTTGTCCATAACGAAATGAACAGGCTCTAGTTCTATGTGGTTTTCGTTGGTGTGCGCGCTTCTGTATTCTGGATTAAATATGGAGGGTGAGTTACCTCACACGCACTTAGGCCGCATTAAGTGGGCCCATTGTGCTACCTCCCAGCAGCTCTTCAAGTTGGGTACCTATCACTCAAGCGATCCAATCATTTGAATGTATTTAAGAACGACCGCAACTGGAATGATTCTGATTCTGACCATATCGGGCCAGAAGTCCCATGGATCCTCTGACTCTTGCGAGAGCTGGACAGTGGCACAGAACATGTTCTGCTGTCTCGTCATCCTCGTTGCATTCGCGACAGTTTAGGCTGTCCACCAGTCCCATCCTTTGCATATGTTGCTTTAGAGTGCAGTGTCTAGATAGAATACCCACGACTAGTCGAAGGTTCCTTCGGGAAAGTTGCAAGCAATATTTGGCTGTCTTTGGTGAGGGCGCTGTAATAGCAGCCCTTGCTTGACGATAGCTTTGCATGTTAACCCATCTTCGTGTGAAGCTATTTAAGTTTTTTTTATATATAGCACAGAGCTTAATGTTGTCAGGGATATAAGGATTACGGGTTCTGGCCCCCAGAAAAGTTGTTCGGAAGCCAGTCTCGCAGTCTCATCGGCACCCTCATTGCCGTAGTTGCCGTCATGTCTTTTCACCCATACAAGGGAAACGACATAATTTTTTGAGATATCCTCGAGAGCTTGATGGCGCTGTAGTACCACACCTGAGATAATTTTGCAACTGCCCGAGGCTAGTTAAGCGGCTCTACTGTCACTGAAGATATCAACACATTGATTCTCGATTTTCCTTTCAAGAATTGTTTTTTCACCATGCATTATTCCAATTACCTCCGCTTGGAAGACAGTGACCATTTTGCCTAATGGTATGCTTCTCCCCGTACGACCTGGTTTGCCACATTCCAATCCTCCTCTGAGGGAGGTGGGATGTTATGTCACAGAACCATAATTGAAACCGGTTGTAAACTTCGTGCGACACCTTAAAGCACAATGAACGAACGCCAATGATAAATGTCAACGTCAAAACATAACACTGCACGAGTAGCAAACATCAAATAGTTAAAATAACTAGCGCTAAAATAATGACCATTCAAAAACGTTCGATTATTTCTAAAGGCACTGTATATCTCTAGGCTAAAACTTGCCTGAAAGGGGCGGCCAACAATCGTATGGCCACACTGTCTTGTATATGTCACTGTACTAGCCATTACAGTGGCTATATTAATGACAGTGTGGTCAATTTTGGTCCCGTTTCTGATTGGTTGTTCTAAAATCCGCCATTAAGAGTCGTTGCAATGTCCTATTGAATATTTTTAGCAGTGTACGCCTATTTAGTTACAAAAAGTTACTAATGTCAAAATAAAACATTGACATTTTATAAATTATTTAAAGTAGCTCAGTTACTGAACAAAGCCTAAGCATCAAAATAAATAGTGTATCATCATTGATGTACACTTGTGTCATTTTATGCACAAAAATAAAGTAAGTACGAATGCAAACTAAATTTTAACCAAGCAATAATTTTGACTTTAGTAATACATTTTGTTACTAAATGTCACTGACACCTTTAAAAAAATGCACATGCAAATCCTGTCACAGTGTAACAAATGGAGTGAATGCGGTACAGACGACTCCTCCAGTTTACACAGGTATTTGTAGTAATATTTCAGTAATATTTCAGACATTTTCAACTGAAAACCATTATTGTTAGTTTCAGTATCACCGATTTAAAACAGTTTTTTGATAAAATTGGAGTTATTTGTAGATAAACACCCGTGCAAATTTTAATTGATGTTAACCATCTAAAGGAGATCTGTTATCATTTGAAGAGAGAATAATTGCTTACAATGCTATTCTCTACATTTAATATGCCTGTTTATTTACAACCGATGCCTCTATTATTGAAATCAAGCAAAATATTGTTAGATTTGTCTATGCACGCCTCAAAATGGCCGCCACATAAAATTGACCGCACTGTCCTTATAAAGTCACTGTACTAGCCATGTTCACAACCTAACATCTGTCTTACGATGCCTGAACCAGCGTCGGACTGGCAAAATTTGGCCTACCGGGCAAAGGATGCATGTGGCCTCCACATGTAAAAATAAGAGAAAAGGGGGGGGGCGCACAGCCACCAGCTAAAGGGGTGTCCGGGGGGCAAAGCCCTGCCGGGAGCTGTAGGGATCTCGAAGACCGAAAACGCACCCTTCTTACCAGTAATGGCACAGTACAGTAATGGCAGGTGAAAGTACAACAAAGTCAATAACTACGATAAAGAAAACGATGAGCAATGGAAATACATAGTATATTATAGACCAAGGTAGAGAAGACATTTTTCTCAGTCGAGCAGAATTATTTCCCGAGATGCGAAGCATCGAGTGAAATAAGTTGCGATGCTGATAAGTCTTATCTACAGTGGTTTATACAGGGTGATTTTTAAGTTGATTCTTTCCGTTTACCAGAACATAAAGCTAAAAAAATAAGAATTGTTTTCATTTATCACTTTTGCGAAATATCAAAACTAATGGTGGTTCAGGTTGTTAAAGTTTCAAATTAAGAACTAAAATTACTTAACAAAAATTAAACTAAACTTCATCTAACTTAAACGATATGTTCAAAATGATCACCATTCGCTTCTACACATACGTTCCGCGTATAAGAGCGATACGGCAGCGACATTTTGACGACACTCCCAGTAAATAATAAGCATATTTACTAATTCATTATTTTGACAAACATGAACCATTATTGTAGTAATAACATTAATAAAATTATAATGGAAAACTAATTGGCAAATCATTGCTTGACAACAGAGCTAAACAATAATAAAATTGTCCAGCAGCCTGAAACAATAAAGAAGCCAACCTGCGATCGATGACTAATAATAATGTATGGTAGTATAATCGCAGATCAACCCCCTTATCATTTATACACCACGGTAGCTCTGAAATGTTCTTACTCACCGCAATGACCCAGCTAGCTTCAAATTCGGTGGCCTTGGGTCGCAGGTTTCTATCATCAGCTGAACTGCTGCAAGCTCTTTTAATAATAATAAAAGACACAGGGCGCCAGAAATCACAGATTTCGAGAAATAAATAAAATTACAGCAACAATTAGGTTTATTTAATTAATAATTAATAGTTGCTCGCAATATCGTAATTAGGTCTGTAAATTGTTTATCACAAGGTTTAAATACAGTATATAATACAGTATATTAATAAAGCTGAAAATGCAGCACGCACAAAAAATATGCGAACCTCTTTTGGGCTCTTGGATTGAATGTGATCACAACTCAATGAAGGAGTAAGCTTACCACTGTCATATGTTTTAACCGTTATCTCGGTAATGATAGTAAAACGGCGTCAGGGCACTTTTTACAAAATTCTTAATATGTATTCATTTAGCAAAACTTTAAACTTGTGAATTGTAAATTTGGGAACAATTAATACATTACGTTTTAAATTTGTAAAGCGTAGTTTAAATTTGTAAATTGTAAATCGGAAGCGTGGTTACATTCGATTCAGCCAACAATTCATAGGCGGACGTGGTTGTCAACAAACGTTGAAACAAGACTAACCTGGGTGGTGATAAAAAACGTTGCCGGTAGGCACTGAATTAGTCCAGGTTTATTTTAGAGATCCAGCCATCAGCAGCAGCGACCTCGTGGCCAAAGTTGATAAGGGGACAGACGCTCCGTGTTACAAACGGCAAGCCCAAAATGTCATTCCAAAAAGGAGTTGCGGGTCCAAATTATTAATTATGATGCCGATTAGGACATCTAACGTTGCGTCAATCCAAATAAGAAGTCGCTTAAAAACGGCGTTTAAAAGCGGTACTTAAAAGTGGTAACTAAAGGCTGATAAGAAAGGGAAATTACTAAACTTGAATATCAAACCAAGGAGTGTAAACATACCTGATTTCAGTCATCAGCCCACAAACAAAATTAAATAATTATCGAGGTGCAATATAGCACACGAGATGCTTTCTTGGAACGAGTTGCTCCAACCAAAGCGAAAGTTAAAAATGAAATCGCGGACGGAAATGACCGCGTCGGCTGGCGCTGAGATAACAAGTGAATTTCGGAAAAACCAAAACCAACACTTTTGCGCAAACAAGATTTGATAGCGATTGAAATGCAGCGAATTATAATTCAAGTGAAAATATACAGGCTGGCCCGGAAGTGACTAAATGGCGAAACAAATAGCAGGAGCTAAAGATTTGTTTCAAATCTTTGCGCCAAAGTTTAGTTTTTAATTTAAAACTTTAACACTATGTAGCTCCATTAGTTTTAATATTTCAGAAAAGTAAAAAATTAAAAAATGCAAATTTTTTTACCTTTATTTCCTGGTAAACGGAAAGAATCAACTTAAAATCAACCTGTATATCATTGTTTTCACTACTAGCAGTTTTGTTCCTTTTATAATTAATTGCGTTTACATTAATAACAAATAAAATCATTACTAACCAGTAGTTAATAATGTGTTTTCATTATTAACCAGTGGATAATAATGAAATATTATTAACCACTAAGAAAGAAATTCATCTTCTTGGCTCGAAAACAAAATAAATAATGATATCGTTTAATGCTACCTAGTAGTGGAAAAAATATACAAATAACGAAAAATTATTCTTTATCTATGATGATTTATAAAATTTGAGTTTGGAACAATTATAATGAAAAAATATAGATAATTATGATTACAAGCTTTGACCTTATAATAACTTTTACACTCTATTCCATTATAATAATTTTACATCACAGTATGAATCAGATCAATAGTTTTGATTTTAAAGAGACTGATCCATTTGCGAACTTGTCAATGATTTCGTCGAAACTCAAGTTTTGTCTAGATGGCAGCATAGATAAACCAGGTGCAGAAACCCCACACATACAATCAGGGCCGGATTTACCAATTTGCCGCCTGTAGGCTCAATAATGTTTGCCGCCCCTTAGGGGCGGGCAGCCAAGTTTTTGCGCCGCAGACGAAAATTTCTGAAACGTCAAGGTCAACGCGGTTTAAGAAAAATTATAAAATTTACCTACTAGCAAAGAGCATATATGCTCTTTGCTACTAGTAATAAACAACTGAAATCTTAACGAATAAAAGCGAGATATTTTTAATAGAAACACAATGTTTGAAAGATATTAATAGTTATTTAACCAACAAGTGTGTTAATGAAGGCGATTAATAATCGAAACTGTTTAAAGCACGAACGAGCGATAGCGAGTGAGTGCCTTTAATAGTTGAGATTATTAATCGTCCATTAACAAACGGGTTGATTGCAACATTTTTTCGTTGACCGCAAAATCTTTTTTGTGGCAAAAAATTTGATTAATACAACTAACCTCTATGCAAAATATCATCAAAACGTTAAAATCACAAAAACAGTTAATTAATGAAAAAGAGTGTATTAATCAAAAACAGTGTATTAATAGATCTATTAATCCATCCTTTTTTAAAAAACAGTTAATTAGTGAAATAGTATATTACAGTACGAGTGGAGAAACTAAAAGTTTCACTCACGCGTGTGGACACACAAGTGAGTGATTTAGTTTCCCACGAGTGCTGTATAGTGCTTTGTTCAATCCTGCTATTAAAAATTCAATAATAGTATATTATGTATCAAGTTTTATAAACGTCATTTTAGTCACGAATTTTATTAATCACGAGCGAAGCTCAGCGGAGCGAGTGTTTAATAAAAGAGTGACTAATAAGTTTATAAAACGAGTTGCATACCATACTTTTTCTACGACCGCAAATTTAGACAATATAACATTATTTCATTAGGATTTTGAAAATTATGTTAGGTTAAATTATGCTTGACAAACGTCAAAGTTGACTTTTCAAAATTGAAAACTAACTTGATTTTAGTTTTGGCTGTGGCTAATAAAGCAAATACTGTTTGAACCTAACTTCACCCCATGACTAAAACGTTGTTGCCAACTTCAGCTCGTGACTAAGAGGCTCTTTAGTCATAGCTTATGAAGGCATGACTAAAAGGTCACTTAGCGACGTGTATGTTAGTATGTTAAATGCCGTTTTAGTTACAGGAGTAGAAAAAATAAATTTTAAATTTATAATTGCAAAAAAATTTTGGAGGCAGTTTTCGTTGTTATGGTTCTCATCAAACAAACAATTAATTTGTCAATAAATTATAATTTTTCATCGCAAAAGTGTGTGCCAGCCTTTTCCCTGGAAAATGAAGGAAGAAAACGATGTATTTGTACCAGATGACATTCTGGAAGAAGCTAATGCAGCCACATTTAATCTACTCCCGCAACAATCTAAAAACAGGTACGTCAAGGAGTTGGAAAAATTTCGGTCGTGGATGGAGAACAGAAACGTAAATGTTGTGATTGAAGAAGTAGTGGTTGCTTATTTCAATGGATTAATAGAAAAATACGCTGCCCCTTCCTTATGGTCTACATTTTCGATGCTTAAATTCACCCTATTTGTTTTTGAAAAAATACACATAAGCAAGTAAGTTTCATAGTTCGTAATTAATTTACTGACTGTAATCATAATATATGTAATTTTGTAGGTTTAAGACCTTGTTCGCTATTTTAAAAAGTAATTCGAAAGGCTATCAACCTAAGAAAGCAAAGACATTTGATCAGAAAGAAGTGGAAAAGTTTCTAAATCAAGCTCCCGACGAGATTTACTTGCTAATGAAGATGGTTGTTGTGATGGGAGTTATGGGCACCTGTAGGTGTGACGAGTTAGTGAACCTTAAAACCGCTGATATTGAAGATAAAGAATCTATATTAGTTGTCAATATTATTAAGACGAAAAATTATAAACCACGTTCTTTTGTTGTGACTGGTGCTGCAGGAAATAATTTTAATTGTTTAGCGATATATCGAAAATATGCAGCGTTGCGTGCTAAAACTCTTGGCGATGGAAGATTTTTCTTGAATTATTGATCAGGGAAATGTACAGTTCAACCAGTGGGTATAAATACTTTGTCCAAAATACCTAGATTAGTAGCAAGCTACCTGAAAATCAAGGATGTCGACCTATATACAGGACATTGCTTTCGGCGGACATCGGCAACACTATTGGCCAATGCTTCTGCTGATATCCTGACCCTTAAAAGACACGGAGGTTGGCGTTCCTCATCTATTGCTGAGAGCTATGTAGAAGAGTCAGTGACCAATAAAATCCAGATAGCGAAAAAAATTATAACGGGAGATACTGGCAGCAGCACCAGCAAGAAAATACGCTTGGAAGTTGAACCCCAAGAGTCTGCGAAAAATGAATTCCCCGGTATTAATCAACCGATTTTTAACAATAATTGTAATGTTAACATTCATATTTATAAGTAATATTGTTGCTGTGTATTAGTATTATGAATAAAATTTGGTTGACTGTTTAGCTTATGTGTATTGACAAAATGAGTGAGTGAAAATTTTTTCACCCACTGCTTTCGCTCACCCGTTGCTACGTAAATAATTTTAATGCACAAAACAAACGCTTTCACATTTTGTATCTAACTAAGAAACAGTAATTTTCAATAACAGGATTGAACCAAAGAGTGTATTAATCAAAAACAGTGTATTAATGACGTATTAATCCATCCTTTTTTAGGAAACATAATTCATTAATATTGAAATTATCAAGCGGTCAACGAAAAATTTTTTTTTTTGGATTAATTTTATTAAAATTTCAGTGCAAAGAACATGTATTAGTAGTTTTCGAAAATTATAATCTACCCACTTAAGACATTGTTTAAACATTGTTGATTTCAATCAAGATTAATTTCAGATCTTAAAAATGTCATTGTTTATACTTTACTTACCTAGATCAATTACTAATTGTTTTTTTAGAGTTACGCACTTCCTGCTAATGTTAATGTTTAAAATAAAATTATTAGTAAGTAATTAACACTGAATTTTAAATTTGCTTGCAACGCGCCATTTTTAAAGCAAAATCGTCTATTATATCATCATAGTTAAGTTTTTGTGCCACTGCCGATTCAATGCAGAGTATAGACAAATGATTAAGTTTTTCTTGAGAAATCGATGATCTCATCATCTCATGTAGTTTTTTACCCGCTTGAGACAAGAGAAGCTACGGCAATATCGAGGTTTGGATATACAGAATACAGATTGAAGTGAATGGTCTCTGATGAACTCAGGCTTCTCATTTAGGACAGAACAATGCGCTCGAAAGTGTAGACATTCGTCTACAAAATCATCTTCAATGTCACACTTATAAATGTTCACTAAAGATTTTGCTTTGCTTTTTAAAATATCGGTGGTCATGTCATCCATTTCTATAAAAAAAAGAACTTTTTTTGGAATTCTACATAAGCATTATGCCTCTTAGCTAACTCATTTTGTAGTCGGTCGATAATTTTTATAAACGTCTCTATTCTAAAAGAATCTCTGCCACTTGATTATGATTCCTCTTGTTGAATTTCGTCATGCCAACGTTTCCTCTTCGGTTGTCTCTTGTAGTCCTTTTCATAATTTTTTATTTCACTTATTTGCATTGCAAGTGATTCGAAATGATTAAAATTGTTACGCTCAGTTTTTGTGAACTCTTCAAGAGATCCATAAAGATTTGAAATTATGACTACATCAGGAGTTACGGCTTGTATTTTTTGATTGACTAAATTCAAACGATTTAGAAAACAACTCCAAAAACAAACCATGCAAGCCGTTTCTAGTCTTTCCAATTTTAAACGGATTCCTTTAGCTTCACATCTTGTTATGGGTTTTTGAGACGTATCATCCTCGATATAAGCCAATGTAGCAATAACAGGTTTCCAAGAGTCTTTCAAACCTTGGCAAGCATCATCTCTAGCCGACCAACGTGTATAAGAAAGTTTTTTTAATGTCTTTCCTTTGTCGATTTTAGACATTAAAATTTGCCATCGAGTCGTAGATATTATCGGGTTGGGATATGGAAACAGCCCGTTGTACAAGCGAATTGAGAACGAAAAACTTTGTGTAGGATAATGGTGGCAATCGGCATGTAGATAGCGATCAGTGTGAGTGGGTTTGCGATATACAGAATGACCAAGTTTGCCACTGATGGGTTGGCGAGAGACCTGTACATCTAAGAAAGGAAGGGAACCGTTACTTTCTATCTCCATGGTAAAGTTAATGTCTGGATATTGACTATTGAGATGATTTAAGAAGACGGGTGTGGAAAGTGCTAATTCCTAAGCCCCGCCCCGCCCCCCGCCACTGAACCGCGACGGCATTTGCTGAATCGCGACGGCGCTTGCTTATAAATTCTCGTCTTTCTTCTTCCGGTAGTCAGTCCAGTTTCGCCTCTGACGTGGTTAACACGTTGAGTTACCGTGCTCTTTTGCCTTTTTTCCTCCTGATGAAGACCCTTACGAAAGTGGGCGAAACGTTGAGTTCTTCGATCTTAATCATGACACGGTCCAATCCCGGAAGTCATTTGTTACTTGAATTTCTGATTTTTCAATAAGTAAGAATTGGTTCAAAAATTAAGTGTGATTCAAGCTTTTAAATCATTAATTCCACTACGCCAACAAACACAACCACAACTAGAAAATCGTACATCCTGGCATTGGATGGTGTATTTAATTCAAATTTGAACTTGATCAACACTTATTTTTTTAAATCAATAATACATATTTAATGTTTGCCATAAATGTACTCACCATCTTGATTCTGTATTGAGTTCTCGATTTCCGAAGCTGGCTCTGTATTAACACTATGTTCTAAACTACTTTTATTACTATAAATGTTAAATATTGTGTCGATTTTCACAGTTTTTTTCACCACAATCTCCCTTTCTTTGGCTTTCAATTGTGCAATTTTTTTGTATTTTGCACCACTAAGCCTTTTCGTACCACTCATTTTTAAGAAATTAAAAAACAAAAACTTAGCAGTCACTATCAAAGAACGCACAAGAGTAACTTACGAAATACGAATGTACATAAGTATATAGAGAAATAGTTATATTTCAAGTACAAAAATGATTACTTGTAACTTGCAATCACAACTCAAAAGCAACCACATCTACTTACATTTCATTTGGTTTTCTTAGAAATTAGCGTATGTAGGCAAATGTAACTCTATACTTCAGGGGCTCTAGAAGTTGATATGCTTGATAAGCTTATTTGAGTTAACTAACAAATTAGAAAATGTATGATTGCAAAATATTTTCGTGTAGGTACCTAATGAAATACTTACTTTTTTACTTTTACATTCTAAATTTGCCGCCTCAAAAATTTGCCGCGCTAGGCTGCAGCCTACTCAGCCTATTTAGAAATATGGCCCTGCATACAATCATGTTCATTGCACTACTACTAAGAAATAATAGATGCATGATGCATGCACAAACAAAACTGGGACAATACTTTGACACAAAGTTTGAAAATTTTTTGAATTTTGTAAAAACATTTGTGCATCTTTATGTTTATAGGTATTTTCGAAAAAATATTGTGTGGACATTTTGGCCTCCAAACTGGATTGGCCTACCGGGCATTTGCCCGGTTGCCCGGTGGGCCAGTCCGACACTGGCCTGAACTATATGTGCACTATTTGTGTGGAAATTGTATCAGGTGTCTACAAAACCTGCACGCATCTGCAACACTTGCCATTGGAAATTTCGCTCTAAATGACATCCACTTGAAATTGTTTAGAAAACACCTATTCTCAAAAAGCAAACTTCAAAAATAGCTCAATGAGGTCTTAAATGAAAGATAAGAAATCGTATCTTCCTGTAAGCTTTTTTACAGTTTTTGTTTTCTATTTTGCACAAGTAAAGTTTACTGTTGAATGACAGAAATACAAATGGAAAATGGCTACAAAACCGTCGATATTTTAAATACAATTTTACAAGCAAGCGAATCTTTTACCATTTATAAAATAGCTTACGATAATCAGCAAACATTTATCGTTAAAATGCAGACCTGTTTATGTCCGCATGATGCGTATAACTGGATAATAAGCGTTTTCTATGTAGCAATCTGTCCCTATTATTTCAGCATAAGCCAAACGCCAACCTTAAGTACTCTTAACTTATTGCATGTATTTTTGCATTTGCCATCGTATGTTTTAAAGACCTACTTTATATTGTAAAAAATCTGCGTTGGTTGAAAACTGCTACTTACTTTCTAATATTTGTAATCATCTCAGAGCATGGCGCAGAGTGTCCAAATTATCCGAAGGGAAACTGTACACATGAAGAAGAATGCCCAGCTTCTAGCCAACATGGCAATTGTGGTGCAGATAAAAACTTCGACTTGCTGGTGTGCTGTACTTCCAGTGCCACAACCAGAATTTTAACCTATTACGCTGCCCGACACTTTCCAGAGAGAACACAATGTGGCCGACCAGGCGTCTCAAATCAGATTTACAACGGTGACAAAACCGAAATCGGGGAATACCCTTGGGTGGCTGCTTTGCTATACGTAGCTACGAAGAATACACCGTATGGTGGGGTTAAGTGTGGAGGAACATTAATAACCGAAAAATTTGTTTTAACCGCAGTGCACTGTGTTATTGACCAGACCGCAAAATCGTAAGTCTTCACTCTGCTGCATCATGAATCTATAAATTGTTTGTTTTCAGTATACGCGTGCTACTGGGTGACTGGAACATAACTTCTGATCCTGATCTTTATCCTGCAGGACAATGCAAAACTTCTAGGTGCACTGCCAAAATTGAGGTTGCAGATAAAGTTATCAACGCAACGGTAGATGAAATAATATCGCATGAGCTGTACAGTTCCAAAACAAAGCGAAATGATATCACCCTTCTTCGACTGAAGACCCCTGTACATTTTACTGGTAAGACTTTTTAGTTTTCAAATTTGAAATTTAAAACCACTGCATGGATATTCAGTTTAGATTTCTACAGTTTATAACCCGTGACCTAAGTGGGACCTAAACGCTAAACTAATGCGTCTTAAACATACGATTTTTAAATTTTTACAAAGCTTTTTAATGTAATGAAATAATATTTACAAACTACGTGATATACCAGGATTACCAGGTATGACAGTAAAGTGATAATGAGAGTGATGCGCTGATTGTACTTTAATTTGACAGAACCATATTTTAGCTTTTATCCCCTTCAATATTATACTATCCTCCTGCTAATACACACCGTTGTTTGCAATCTCCATTGGTTAAAGCAGTGTTGTAGCTCCTTTCCCGACAACGTCTTCAGTAGGAGACTCGTTGTGTTACTAATTCAACCTTTTCAAAACGTCACCTTCGGCATACTTTTAACTTTTGGAAATAGAAAAAAAAAACAGCGAGAGCTAGGGCGGGTGAGTAGGGTGGACAATCGAGCACTGTGATTCCTTTTTGATTCAAAAACTACTTCACCGTGAGCGTATTAGTATAGACTGGAGCCATTCCTCCGACCGCTTTCTCCTGACAGACTCTTTGTGTGATCAGAACGTGTTTGTAATACGTAGTGTTTGTTAGCTGTCTGTTTTTCTGGTACGCACTCTAGTAATATCACACTTTTAATATAACAAATCTGTAAAGGGGTTTACACGGAAGTTCCCTCGCCCAAATTTGATCATTTTGCAAATAAAAAATGTAGTCCGCTGGAATTCGATTTCCGCGTTCCGAGGCGAATATTTCGAGCCATTTTCTTGTCCGCTACTAGGATAACTGAGCCACGGGCGTGTTTGAATTGGACGAGTTTCTGATGCGTTATAAAGCACTATACTATTCTATCCTATTTGTGGTGTTTACCCTGTATCTACTAGGTCTCATTTTCGCCAATGATAAAGCCTGAGCTCAGTGCAAATTATTACATTTATCTTTTTAATAAAAAATTCCTTCGTCTTTTAGACGAGAGAAGTAAAAATGTAGTCCGATGGAATTCGCACTCCGCGACTAGAATAACTGAGCCACGGGTGTGCACGCAGTGGACGAGTTTCTGCTGTGTTATAAAGCACTATAGTATTGTGGCCAATTAGTGATGTTTACCCTGTATCTGTTAGGTCACATTTTCGCCAATGATAAAGCCTGAGCTATGTGCAGATGATTACTAGTAGGTATCTATTTCTCAGGTAAAGCAAAACTAAACATTTTATTTTTCAATGTGCTCACCCTGTTCGTATTTCTCCGAAATTTTCTTGGCTTTATGTCAGGTAGACATATAATATGCATTAAAAATATCGCCTTCAACAAATAGTTTTTGAGTTATACCGCCAACAGACAGACAGACCGACGTACGGACGAACGGACGGACGGACGGACGGACAGGCAGACCGACAGACAGACGGAATTGAGAAAACTTGTTTTTCGTCATCTAGGGACCCTGAAACGTGAAGATCCGAAGAAATCTCGGAAGGCGATTTTTTTCGTGATTACACTTTTTTCGTCTTTTAGACGATGAAAGTAAAAAGGCAATCAGCATTGCCTTAAACTTTGATAATACTACTGCTTGCGTTTTTACTTCCCTCGTCTAAAAAGTCACTTTCCGAGATTTCTTCAAATCTTTACGTTTCAGAGTCCTTAGATGACGAAAAACAGGTTTTCTCAATTCCATCTGTCTGTCTGTCTGTCTGTTGGCGGTATAACTCAAAAACTATTTGTTGGAGGAAAATAATATTTTGCATACCTACACATTAAGTATATATCTACCTGACATGTAACCGAGAAAATTTCAGACAAATATATACAGGGTGTATACCTTAAAAAAATTATTTTTGTTTATTTTTGCTTTAACTTAGAAATAAATCGAAGTAACAACGTGTACATGGCGCAGGTTTTATTCTTGCCAAAAATGAAACCCAACAGATACAGGATAAATGAGGAACATCTGTAAAAATCAGGGTATATCCATTTTGATAAAATTTTGGGAAAATGGCAGAAACACCCCATTTCCTGGCCTTTACAGATTAAAAAATATGCTAAGTTAGGTCTAGTGGGCTTTAATGTACTTGATTGGTGGGACATATTATAATTTTCAAAAACTTCATATTAAGGCAAAAATTTCAAAAAATGTTTTGGAGATAGCCGCATTTGCTTCAAAATCCATTAATAAATGTGGAAAAACCTTTATTTTTCAAAAATAACTACAAATTACAGGGTGTCCCAGAACTGCCTCCCCACCGATTAGTCATAGATTCCTTAGGTTATAATAAATCGATTAAACCTAATATACCTTAGTACAAAGTCCCTCCAGTAAGAAGTTATAGGGCCTTGAAGTTCAATTTTTTATTGTTTATTTTTATGTAAATTTCCACAAATGTAAAGATACCGTTTTGAATGTTGGTATGCATGGCAACTTTTATGTATACTGCACTAGTAAAAAATGTTTGATACACTAGACGTCACTATAAGAGGCACTTCACCTATCTTTCAAAACTTCTGTTAGCTCTAACTTTGTTACTTATAACATTTATTTAAATTTTAAGTTATTATCCAAATATGCTTAAGTTATTAACATACGGACATTCGATTGGGACCCTTTTCCAATTGTACAAGAAACTTGTTGGGTTTGGATGTGCTATCAGACGGTTGTATTTATAGATTTATAGATTTCCGGAAAGCTTTCGACACTGTCGAATTATGGGCAATCGAGCAAGCTCTAAAGGAAGCAAAAATTGACCATCGATACAACACCCTAATAAAAAACATTTACAACAAAGCCACTCTACAAATAAAATTACATGAGACATCTGTTAAAATAAACATTGGACGAGGAGTAAGACAGGGTGACATATTGTCGCCCAAGCTATTCACTCTAGTCCTGCAAGATGCGCTAAGATAAATTCATTGGGAAAACCGGGGAATCAATATCAGTGGAGAGAGACTGCATCACCTACTATTCGCTGATGACATAGTCCTGATTGCTCAATCAAAATCAGAGCTAGTGAGCCTCATCGAGGACGTTCACAGAGCAACCGCCCGCATTGGCCTTGAAATCAATTTCCAGAAAACAAAATACATGACAACAGAGAACGAATACGTCAATCAATATGTCACGCTTGGAACAAACAAGATCGATAAGGTAACCAAATACAAATACCTAGGTCAGACCATAACCGTAGGAAAGGCGAACCAAGAACTGGAAATAAACGAAAGGATACGACTTACCTGGGCCGCCTATAACAAGGTAAAGGACATACTAGCTATAAATATTCCAATGACACTGAAAGCCGAAATATATAACCAATGCATCCTGCCAGTGACAGCCTACTCGGTATATCGTTGAGAGATCACAAAACGAATGTATGGATAAGAGAAAAGACAAAGGTTATAGATATCGTTAACCACATCGCGACATTAAAATGGAACTGGGTTGGTCAGGTGGACAAGACAAATGTAGTGGCAAGATAATACGATGGAGACCGTGGAGCAACAGCCGAAGCGTAGGAAGACCACAAATGCGATGGAGCGACGACCTCAAGGGAGCAGGAGGGTTAAATTGGTACCAGGTAGCACAAAATAGAGCTACTTGGAGAAGCTTTAGGGAGGCCTATACCCAAAGGGCAGAAAACGGCTGAGAAAGACGAAGAAGAAGAAGATCAGACGGTTGTAGTGTTTTACCGCACGTTGATGAATCTCTTCTGTTACGAATTAGATTTTTAGGTCAGCATATAATGTTTGGTGGTCTTTTAAACTTTAGACTGGAAAATCTGAATAATCTTCAAATTCAACGTACGACACCAACCCCGTAATTCCAGTCCGTACGTTCAAATCGACTTCATTGTAACTTTATACATGGAGTTATCAAATAAATGTCAGCTCTAGAGTGCTGTGGCTCCATGTAATCAAAATGGAGCCACAACAATCTACAGCTGAAATTTATTTGAAAGTGTTTACTTTCCATAGTGTGGAAAGATTTTCTTCCAATTAACCAGCCGATCTTTTTATTTTCAAGTTCATTTCGTTCCTTTCCTTAGTAATATGTAATTTCCATGATAATTTGTTATCTAAATGTAATCTCAGGTAACGAGTTCTTTGGTACGTGATATTTCCACGTTATTTATGTAAACAGGCGCTTTATACTTATATGAAGTCTGTAAGCCGCTGACACCGTTGGATAATCGAGTGGCAGCGTGTGCAACCCAGCTGATGGTTTTATAGGTATTCTTCTAGTAGGTTATTTTCTAGTATTCTTCTAAGTACTAGTTTTTCCAAGAGTTTTGGCATTACTGGATAGGATAGGATGTTACTTCTGTAGGGGTTTCTCGGATTTTAATATTAAACTAATGTGCGCATTGCATACCTCAATTAAGTAGGCCAGTAAGAACGTTTTAATATCGAAAGATAAAGTTTCAAGGTAATTGCAATTCCCCCAACTGGGAGCGGGCTGCTATAGGAACTTGTGTCGCTTTTCAGCCAAGAACGGGAATTATAAAATGGGCGAGAGAAAGGGGAGTTGGAGAATTGAAGAACGGCCAGGATAGGTGGAGAAGTACAGCCCGACATTCTCCTCAGAGAAGGTACTCTATTGTCTCAGGAAAACCACCTAAAAATCTGAATTAGAGCAGACGGCTGCGGGAATGGATCCCACGACCTTCCAAATGCTAACCACTAACCTACAGAGCTCGGTTAATATTGAATTAAATGTCATGTTTATGAATTGCAATCCAAATACAGGAAATTTGTTAAAATTTTGCCATCGATTACATCATATTCGAGAGCTTTCCTGTTATTTAACAGTTATGTTTCGGTTTCAATCTCATTTATTTTGAAACTTATAATCGGTTGCAATAGTTGAAAAGGTGCTGCCAAAAATGCTTTTTTCTACTCTTTGTTTCGAAAGTACGCTTTTGCTCCCTGAAATTAGGGCCCAAAGTAGGCAATGTCCTCCCTAGGGAGAAAAATAAATTCTTAGGGAGCAAAATAAATTTTTCTCCCAAGGGAGCAAAATAAATTTTTCTCCCAAGAGAGCAAAATAAAATTTTCTCCAAATAAAATTGATAACAAAATCAGAATTTATTTATTAACATTAATTGTACAATTATTAAGATTACTAAAAATGATCTTAGATGATACAGATTTAATAACATACTGGACCTTGATAAACGAAATTTAGTACGAAATCCAAAATAATAAATCATAGAAATGATTTTAAAAGTGAGTCGTAGAAAAAATTATATGTATTACTCTGGAGTAAAGTGTTATCGCCTCCCTTAGATTATTCTTTCTGCCCTCGCTCGCTAACGCTCGCTCTGGCATAAAAATAATCTGCGGGAGGCAATCTTACACTTTCCTCTCTAGTAATACAAATAACTATTATTTACTAGCAACATGATATTGTACATTTTCGTCATAGAAACAAAATATGAAAAGCTACTCATAACTCCCAAGGGACTTGTCAAATTATTTCTCCCTCAAACTCATGGTAACAATGCAACTACAATTAACGTCTTAGCAACCATACAATGAGACAATCCTTGATGTTACTTACATATTCTCATTTTAAATGTCATTATGACATTTTGAAATTTCATACTATTTTTACGAATATGCTAGTAGATAAAATATTTTTTTTACGACCGACCAGAAAATATGCACTTTCTGGAGATTTTTTTCGACAGAAAGTAACGTTTTGCCGGTCAAGATCGGAAAGTGAGCATTAGGGACCGGTAAAAGCTTTTGCCGGTCCCTGATGTTTACGTTACTATGGAAACAAGTTTGTGCTATTGTTTGGATAAGTCAAATAATATACTAATGTCATAATTGTTTTGAGTTTTTGAAAGTGAATTCTCAAGTTTGAAAGTATGGACTCGGATGTCGTAAAAAAATATTGTACGATACACGACCGGAAAGTGTTTTGCAGGTCTCCCCAAGTTTCCAGGTCTCGCCTACGGCTCGCCCTGGAATCTACTTGGTTCGACCTGCAAAACACTACTTTCCGGTCTTGTAACGTAAATTACTAGTATGCACCACGGGAGATATTAATGTTCTTTACCTTCGGTTGACTTACAGACCTCGGGCCAGAGCCCTCGGTCTGTAACACATGTCAACCTCAGGGAAAAAACATATTCATATCTCCCTTAATGCATAAATATCTATTTTCGACGACTGACATCGAAAGTAGATTTTTCTCACTGTCATTTGACAACAGAAAGTTGACGTTTGCCGCTGAGCATGCGTTTTCATCACTTTGCCGCTCGCCGAGCGTTTTGGGTTTCCGCGTGAACAAAATAGTTAGCCACGTCCGAATGTTTCCTTGACAATGCCCGTCATTTGTCACATGTCTAATAGACTGTGCGAGTAATGTTAACTTGATTGTCAATTAATATTTGCAATAAAATGAAATATGATATTTTATGCTCAGTTGTCGAAAAAATAGTATGTATATTTCGAACTAAAAGTGCGCTTTTGCATGATTGCTGGTTTCGGCTTTGCCTCAACCAGCAATATTCATGCGCAAGCTGCAAGAATGCACTTTCAGCTCTTAACATACAATATACTATAACCTTTGAATTTACTGTGCTTCTGCGCGGTTAAAAAACTTTAGCAAGGTGCTGAGCAAACACTTCTGCTTTTTAAATATCTAACCTTGCCCAGCTGCCATCGAGTATGCGAATTGGAGAAATGGTAAGCAGCGGACGTTTCAATCCTTTTGTGGCTTTTTAGATAGAGTAATCTTTATTTGATAGATATAGTTTAAAGTTGACAAATGTTTCATTGCTGACCTCTCTCAACTTCGATTTTAATTCATTAGCAAGTCGGTTATACGCGTAGGTAGTGTTGTCTACTGGGTGTCTGCTACGTTGCCATTTTAGCTCATGCTCTTCTTGTTTCTGCCGCTAGTTCTTTTATTCGACGTTCTTCGTGGTGATGATATAATTTGGTGTTTCTTCTAAATCCTTTTTTCATTCTAAATGGACGTTATCGATAACCATTTTTTGATTTATATGTTCTTTAAATAAGTTACAATCAGTGTGTTTATTATATAATACTGGTTTTCGTTTAGGGTAAGTATTATAATCGTGAAAAAATAACTTTCCTAAATTTCTTCAGATCTTCACGTTTTAAGGTCCCTAGATGACGAAAATAAAGTCTTGTCTGTCTGTCCGTTGCCGGTATAACTAAAAACTATTTTTTGGAGGAAGCTGATATTTTGCATGCGAATTATATGCCTTTCTAACATGTAACCGAAAAAAAATTGGTAAGATATATACAGGGTGAGCACCATAAAAACATAATTCTGTCTATTTTTGCTTTCACTCAAGAACTAAATATGACTTAGATGAAAGTAATGGTTTGCATATAGCTCAGGATTTTACTCTGACAAAAAATGGCATATTTTGCACCCAAAATATACAGGGAAGCACCTTAAAAAATATTTTTTTATTTTTGGTTTAACTGAGAAATACGTAGATAAAAGTAGGAATTTGCACATACCTCAGGCTTGTTTCAGTATTATTACAAACATGAAGATATTTTCACCCCTATTTTCCTTTAATTTTGAAAATTGTTTAGTGTCACAACGTCCACTTGCGAGGAAAGTTCCGAGTAAAACAAAACTCTTTACAGATTTTTTCTTTGATATTTGCAAAATTTGTAGTTTCAAAGCTTCGAATTGCGAGAGAAGTTATGAGTAAAGCCCTTTACTGATTTTTGCAACTGATAAGTATGGTGTATATTTCTTTCTTGCATAAATGTAACCAGCAATGTTTATAGTTGCGTGTCTCGTTTTCGTTTTAATTTTATAATTTTTTGGCGATCAACTGCTGAAAGTTTGATTTTTTTCCGCAACAGCAGCTAAAGTATCCAGCATTTGTTGATAATTTATAACTCCGTGAACTAAGAATAGAGGCGGTTTAGGTAGTGGCTTTGTTGGGGTTTCTTTAGACGTTCCGGGATTATCAGGGTTTCTTGAGAATTATATTCATGTGGGTCACTAAGGATTGCATATCTGTTTAGTGTGTGTCGGCAAGTACATCTCCTTGAGCTGTAGTTCCTGCTTTTTCTTTTACAACTACTTACTATAATCCATTCAGAAAACTCCCGTGACAATTACAGTGTCAAACGCAAACTTTTGAGTGTACTTGATAAGTACCACGGCCTTCTGGATTAGCGTGCCTGCCGGCTCTCCCCGGCCTGTTCATTTGCAAGCTTTTCGAGTGCTCCGCGTGGCGCTGTTACCGGGGGATTTGTAAGGTCACTAGATTAATACACTAAGGGATTTGGAAGCGTTAGCTCAGCGTTTAAACTGCAGATGGCGGAACTGGCGCGGCGGATTCAACAAAATACTTTCAATTTGATCTTTTCGCGCGCACAGAATGCTTGATTTTTGCGCGCAAGAACAATTTACAAACGCCATCATAATAATATAAAATTTTGACGTTTCTACGTACGCATTTTCGTTTATTGTAAATTTACTTTGTTGCTTCTGTGAAAATCCATTTTGTATTTTTATTCATACAAAAATGTCGAAAACACATCATAAATGCTTCGTTGCAACATGTAAAGATTATAAAACAACTAAGGTCTTTCATCAATTTCCCTCAGATAACTTTTTACGAAGTAGGTGGTTTGAAAAATTAGGTATAAACCCTGGTAGGAATTTTTAAAATAATATCTTTCAGTACTTAATATAAATTTTATTTTAATGCAGATACAAAAGTGCCTAGAACTGCTGTAATTTGTAGTTTGCATTTTGAAGACGATTGTTACAGAGCTGCTAGTCGCAAATTATTAAAACGTACAGCAGTGCCTAAGCTCCATACAGTAATTCTTGAAACAAATTTTTTAAACATTCTTCACTGATAATATGTTTTAGAGAAGTATTTCGAACATTCCTGCTGGTATACCAATCCAAACTAACACTTTTCCTGGACCTGCAAACATACCTTTGCTTTCAACTCCACTTTGTTACCCTTCTACTTCCAATGTGGTTAGTATTTATAAGTAGGTATGTACTAGAATCCGTAAATACTTAAATTTTATTTGAAATTCTAGATAAATGATAAAGGCATTCAGGTCAGTGTAATTAGCGAAAACCTAATAGAAAATTATAAAAAGAAAATCAGAGCGTTGAAAATGCAAAATACCCGACTAATTAAAAAAAATAAACTAAAAGACCAAGAAATATTGGAACTGAGGAAAACAATACAACATTCAAATTGTGAGACGGTAAAAAAGATTCAACAAGATGCAGTTGTTAACAATAATTTGTATGCAACTTTTTTGTTTGATCAAATTTTAAATTACTGTAAATCAAAACCAAGATTTTCTGAACAAATAATTCGAAATTGTATCATTTGGAGAATATCTTCGCCAAAAGGTTATGAGTTTTGCCGTTCACATTTGCTAAAACTACCGTCTAGAGTAACACTTCACCGTTACAGCGGGGCTGGTAGAAACGTAACTGCTCTCATAAAATCTAGACTTCAGGTAGAAGCAGAGTCATTACTACCTGTAGAACGAGTGTGCAGTCTGGTAATTGACGACATGGCCATTAAGGAAAAATTGCAATACAACAGAGCACAGGACCGATTACATGGTTTAGAAACCACAGGTACAACAAAAACAATCGGCAAAAGGCCAGTATTGGCTAACCAAATGCTTTGTTTTGTTATTCACGGTCTTTCAACAAAATTTACGATACCAGCTGCATACTTTTTCCATAGATCGTTAAAGACATCAGATTTTTATCAGTTAACGTTGAATGTTTTAAAACTGCTACATGAGTGTGGATTTCTGGTAATTAGAATTGTAACCGATAATCACAAATCTAATGTGGGACTGTTCAAGGCATTTTCAAATAACAAACTTTCTACGCACATTCAACATCCAATAACACCAAATATGCCACTATTCTTTAGTTTTGATTATTGCCATGCAATAAAGAATGCAAGAAACATATTTCTCCACCATGACATGAAGACTGAAGAAGGTGTTATTTCTTCTACTTATTTAAAAAACCTGTATCAATTACAGAGAAATTTAATTATAAAGCCTGTTAGATTTTTAACAGAAAAACATTTATATCCCAGCAACTTCGAGAAAATGAATGTTAGACGGGCTGTACAATTATTCTCGCCTACTGTAACTGCTGCTTTAGAATATTTAAGACAGTACTCAAATTCGCCTTATGATTTCTCTACATCAAAAGCCACCATTACGTACATGGAAATGATGTATTTATTTTTTCAGTTACACGACGTTAGTGACAAAACAAAGCACGTTACTCTACTGGATGAAAAATGTGCACCGTACATTAACATTAATGATGAAAGATTGGTCTGGTTAAGAGATGTATTTCCAGTATACAGATTGTCCGGATTGTATTCGGGACATGGGAAATTAATGAGTGAGACAGGGATAAACAAAATGAGTAGGTATGACAGAGATAAAACCTATCAAAATTTATCAATATACCAATGGACACTTTCAAAACTTTTCATGGATGCTCATATTTTAAATAAATTAAACGCATCTGTCATTAGAAGTAGCAGAAAAGGTTCAAGTTATTAAATGGATTTATGCTGGGAACTCAATTAATGAAACTATAAATTTATTTATAACTGCGTTTGAAAATCGTCCCATTCCTTCCCGTTCAGGCATATCCAGAATTGTTTGTAATTTTAAAGAAACTTTTAATGACACTAATGACAGCTGAGCTTAATTTATTTTAAAAACTTGTATATCCATGGAAAGTTTTGAAAGTGTCCATTGGTATATTGATAAATTTGGATATGTTTTATCTCTGTCATACCTACTCATTTAATCTGTTTCTCCCCGTTGCACTCATTAATTTCCCATGTTCCGAATACAATCCGGACAATCTGTATATTAATTCTATACAGGAAACTTCAAAAAAAGGTGGCATGAAAGGATTAACTAAGGAAACTGCAGAAGCACTAAAGTTCACCGCACAAAGTACTGCTGAATGCATTCAATATCTTCTTCAAGATGTCGGATTTTATTATGTTTTAACAAGGTCTTTTAGTTCAGATGCTATTGAATCGATGTTTAGCGACGTTCGGCTAAAAGGTGGCTCGCAGGACGCCACCGATGCACAGGCTGCAGAGAGTGCAATTAAAAGAATCGTCAAGTGTGGAATAATTAAAACATCGGCATCTGCTAACGTATTTTCTGAATGTGACTATAGCAGCAATATTGGACAAATTCCAGATACTGATAATGTGATGTCATGCTTTACAGTTGAACTTCCTGAAGAATTAAAAGAATTAATCCTAGAATTAAAAAACCTTTCTACTCACTTACATTATGGAATTGTGTCTGCTTCAGTGGCTTTCTTAGCAGGTTATATTGCAAGAACTATAGAAGAACGAACAGAGTGTGAAACTTGCCTAAATACAATTTTAACCAATTCCTGCTCAAATCCGCTACTGGCTCTTATAAATCTACAGGATCGTGGTGGCTTGAAATACCCTAGTAAAAATTTTACTTGTTTAATAAACCAATTAATTCAGCTGGTTTTAAATATATTTGAATATTTACCCCAGGAATGCAATCCTCGTAATATATTAACCGTTCTCCTTCTAGATCCTCTAACCACTTCAAATTTCTTTATCTGCAAGATTCATACCAAAGATATATGTAGTATAATTTTAAGTAAATTGCTAAAACCGGTAATAACCAACCTCGCTAACACACGGACAGATAAAATATATGGAACGCCATTGCATGCCAAACCTCATTGTCGGAAAGTGCTGAAACTTTGAAATCAAGCGGATGACCACCATTTCCAAGGGCATACAACTGGATAGATGCAGCTGGGTCGAACAATTCTAATTTTCCAGGCTCGACTTGAAAAATAGAAACACAAAACGGTTCTTTTTAGAACCACAAAATGCAAAATTAAGAATAGTTCAGCTGACGCTAGTTTCAATTAAGAAGTCTTTTAAATGCAAAAAAATAATTTTATTAGAGAGTATACAGAATTAATGTAAAACTAACCTAATTTAACGTTTCCGTCACAGAACAATAATCCAATCAACAAACCAAAACTGACAGATAAAAGCTAAGTTTCAAACCGGCTGGCGTGGTTCTGAACTTCAATCCCCCGATATGCCGAGTCACAACTTTGTAATGCTATTTGTCACAAATGAACAGGCCGGGGAGAGCCGGCAGGCACGCTAATCCAGAAGGCCGTGATAAGTACTAAGTGCCTACTATTTCAGCTGATTGTACTGAACGGTCAGTAGCGTCAAACTTGTAAGTAAGGTTATGACAGATTATTTGTTATTTTGCTAAACTTAAATATGAATCCTAGTTTTAGTGAAACAAAGTAAAAACATAATTTATTAATAACTTTAGAAAGTAATCTTGTATTATAATTATATGCAAACAAATTAATCAAAATTTACTTAAATAGTTTAAATGTCAAAGTGAAAGTAAAAAACAAAAACCTGAAATTTAAATTGAAAATGGCGCCAACATAAAATGCAAAAATTACTAACACGCTACTAGCGATTTTTATATTAACCAACTGATAGTGACTTTTACGTCACGGGAGTTTCCTGAATGGATTATACTTGCTGTGAATATTTATTAATTCCAGTTTCGACTACATCACTACAATTTGTGGTAGATTTTCCTGCATACTTGCATTTAAAAACGTTTTTCGTAAAATCTGGCTGTCCCCTAAAAAAATTTTTGTTTGGATACAAGTTTGTCGGTTGCAGATAGCTTATACACTGTTCATCGCCAAAACAATTGGCCTTACGGCAATACTAACTATAGTGCGTTCACTTTTATTCGCCAAGCAAAGAACAACCTTACACGTTAAAAGTCAAGCAAGCAGCAACTTAATATGAGATATATACTGCTCCACAAATGAACTGTACCATTTGCATATACCGGTGCAATTTTTAAAAATATTTTCCGAAAGGACAATCGTGGAATATTTGGTAACATTTTAGGATTGTGTCACTAAAAAAGCATTTCCCATCATAATTTGGTTTCTATAAAACTAAGTCAATTAATAAAATATTATCATTTGAAGATTTTCAGTTTTTCCCAAATGTTGATGGCACATTGTATACAAAGTATGCCAAATCGTTGCCAAAAATTGTTAAACGTTCCGAAGAGAATCAAAAAACTTAATTTTCTTTTTATGTTCTTCCTCTTATTTTTGTTAAATATAGTTTTTTTATAATTTTTTATTTTATTAATATGATTTTGTTAATGCGTCAGTTAATATTTGAGAATAGTGACATTAAATATGCTTAATATGAGTATACTATAAAACAAAAACTATTATATATATTTTTTGTGACGTAATGTAACAAATACAATTTTTATAGGTGGTCCAGTTCATTTGTGGAGCAGTATAGTTTATGTTACTATCAGATTGTATTTTTTAATAATATCATATCGAAAATATCAGTCTTATTAACTTCACGTTAAATTTTTGTAGATCTTTGGTGCACTTTAAGTCAATTGGTTGTTTTTGTTTCTTGTAAAGTTGTAACGGACTAGGTTTGTTCCGTTTTGCGATATTTTTCTAAGGGCTTCATAAATTGTTATTTTAATAGGTTCCATAGCGCCTGTCTTTTAAATATAGCGATGTTGTATCCTCCGATTTAGGTTACCTTAAGCGTCTGTGTGTGGGTGTGTGGAGTAGTTGCCTTTTTTTATTTTGTCAAATTTTTCGGTATTAATCGCATGTTTCGTGAATATACTGGACTATAACATGCATCACTATATTCTTGATTGTTAGAATTGCTATGGTTTTGTAAAAGGTGCAGTGCTGGTACGAGAGTGTAGATTATATATGAGCATATTGCTTTTACGGCTCTGTTCTGTAGTATTTCTAAAAATTTCAAGGTAAACTGGTTTGCTCTTTCCCAAATATAGGCTAAAAATACTAAGTGTGAATGAACCTGCAAGGAAATTTGAGCTTTTTTTATTATCCCGTTTTCCTATAATCAGCGTATTTTTTTAAATTTTATTTGCATTATTTTGCCATGTTAAGTTTCCATTCACTTCTATATAGTCTTTTATGTTCTATGTTGGTAACTTGCTTGATTGGTTTGTAGTTGTGAATTATTTTACTACTGCATTTAATTTTACCATTTAAATTAATATGTTTTATTAGTGTTTAGGCTTTCGGAGGAGAAGCATTTTAGACGAACGAGATTATAACTTTTCGGCCTGCTCATAGGGTGGGCAAAAAATTTCTGATTGCAGCCGCCGACTACTTCTGGGGTAGTTTCAGTATCACTATCAGCAACTTTTGTAGTTTACACACGAGATTAAAATATAACAAACCAAAGTTACGTTCGTCACTTTCCCATAGATACTAAAAGGGATAGCCTGCTTTGTAGTATTAAGTTTGAATATTTTATCATCTTATTTCAATTAATATAATTTCAATCAGCTTTCAATAGTACATTATAGTTGTGAAAAAATGTTGTCTGTGCACTAACATCGTCAATTACACGTATTTGATACAAAAATAACTATTCAGGTTTTCAAAAGTGAATTTCAATCTGAAAGCACACCAAGGGGAAAATATATTTTTCAGATTACGTCCGCCCCATCTGTCTACCTCCTAGAGATTTTCCTGATTTAACAAGTGAGGATGAAGTGTTAGTTGCTGGTTGGGGAATAACAGACACAGGTATGCTTTTAAACAATTTAAACATAGGGTTTCCAAAATCTTCTCTTAACATTTCTCTCTTTTCAAGCAATTATTCTAGGGCTTTAGCAATAATAATGGCCTAATTATTCATAGAAATGTAACATTTTTGAACAATACTAAATTATTCGCAACAAATATTTCTTTGGATTTTGCAAAAAAAATCACACCCATCTTGTTTTATTAGTTATTCTCATAACACTCAGTACCTTTCCAACAATCATTTTGAAATAAACTTATTCCATAAATTAATGTTAATGAAATATCATTTATAGGTTTTCCATCAGACATACTTTTAAAAGCAAAGTTAAATTTTCTGACAAACAATGCATGTCTTGAAAAGATTCAAAAAGTGGGAGGAATTCATGAAACTGAATTTTGTGCTGCCAACGGAGAGAGGGATGCTTGTGCGGGAGATTCCGGAGGGCCGCTTATGAGAAGTTACAAAGACAATAGCTTTAATTGGTTCCAACTAGGAATTGTAGAATCTGGCTTCAGCTGCAGTATCGGAGCAACAGCTAGTGTTTACACTCGCGTTTCTTCTTTTGTCAAATGGATTATCGATCAGATAACTCCACAATCAGGTTAGTTATTATTTTATTGACAAAATGTGATTGTCAACATTTATAATAATTTTTGGTTAATTTTTATTCGTTACAATTACAATAACAAATATTGAGAACATCTATATAAATAAAAATCAATTGCCGCATGTATGTTACATTATCACTGGAGAAGTGCTCTTCCAATTTGGCTCATTTTTTTTGTTGTGTTCGCAATTGTCCGGACAAGGTTTGTATGAAAAAACATTTTGAGAAAATCTACCGAAAAAGTCGGAAAATTTTGAAAATCAAAAAGATGATTTTGTATGGTATTTTTGTATGGGATTTCGTATGTTTTCCTTTCTGAATGGATTTTCGAAGAAAAAATGGAAAAATCGGAGTGGAAAATTCGGAAAATTGGGAAAAATCTTTTTTTTCAGAATGGAAAAGCCAGAATAGAACAATGGAAAGGTCATGTTTCAAAACATACACGCATAGGTTGACGTAATATTATGCCCGGGCAACGCCGGAGTCACAGCTATGATGTATACAAGGAATAAAGAAGGATATTTCGAAATTCAATCCTTAAAGGGGTAAAATTAGGGTTCCAATTTTGTATTAAAAAATAATATTAAATAGACATTTCGACTTGAAACTTCGTAGGAGTATTTCTAAATACAAATAAGCAGACACATATTTCGTGATTTTCCGAAAATCAACCCTTTAGGGGGTGGAATTGGGTAAATAAGCCTAAAAATAGTTATGGGTGTCGTTATTAAGGTTTTGTGGGACGTTAATTGCGAAAATGGCATTTATTTTTAAGTCCAACACGGTGGACATGACAAAATTATAACTCTATAGTGGTAAAACGGGATTTTAGAGAGCAATTATTTTTGGGCAAAACAACGTTTGCCGGCTCAGATAGTAAAGAATAAGGTTTAACACTTTTACTGCTAGAGAAATCGCACGTCTGTTCTTATTTAAAAATGTAAAAAAGTTCATATCGGCGAGTGAGACCCATTAAAAAAGAACTATAAAATATACCTAACAGATATAAGGAAACATCTACAGGGTGGCCCAGCTACAGCAACTAATTAAAAACTGCGCCTTTTAGGATCTGTATACATTTGGAGTAAATATTAAATTTAAATTTGTTACGCTCCAATGCTGCATGGATAGATTACGAAAGCTGAAAAAGTATTGCCAAAATAAATAAAGTAGTAAAAATAAAAATGTTTAAGCCATGAATTAATCAAAGGAATACGCAGACGAATACAAGGTAGGAGCAAGAAAAGCAAAACAAATTTGTAGAAGCTAAAGCAGAGGGTTTTATACAAAGAAACTTGAAGAAATGGAAGGTAAAGACAATAAAAAGTAATGAGATTACTTAATCAAAAAGTAAAGATACCAAAAGGATATTGCCAACACAAAGATGCAAATCCAGGATGAGGAACGGAAGTGCTACACAGATTAGCCGAATATTATTGAAACTATTAAATGTCAATAAAGAAAACGAAAGTGATGTAGATGCAAATCTCCAACTCAACCTAAAGCAAAAAATAGAGGAACCTGCTGTCGAAGAGATCAAGGAAATAAGAATAACGAAAGACCTGGTAAAGACAACATACCAATAGAGATGATCAAATTCCGATGAGAACAGCTAACTGAATCAATACAATACAATACAATGAACAAGGAAGTATCCCAAAAATGGACGAAAGCCAGAATTACACCCATGTGGACGTATCAGACGCCGTAAAGGCAATAGGGAAAGTAGAAGAAGAACAAGTATAAGATAGGAAATAAACCCATTGCAGGAACTACAGAGGAATAACGCTGCTGGTTGTCACCTGCAAAATATTAGCAAGTGAGATCAAGAATAAATTAAATGAATATAAGAAGTCTGCTGTTGGAGAATATAAGAGAGGATTCAGAAAAGACCGTTCGAGAATAGATTTATTTTTGTTTGGCCTACCATATGTGAAAATGAGTCATATTAGCCCTACAAATATGACCGAAAGTACTGTTTATCATCTCTTGGGCCGCTAAACTCATAACACCATTTTGTAGTTTTTCACAATCTAGACACCTTTGACTTTCATTTGAGTACTTTGACGTTTTACATAATTTTTCATTAAACGTCAGATTAAATCACAGTTTGGAATCAAAACAAACAACAAACGTGTTACTACTTAAGTTTCTTATTAAATTTTGTTTGCATTTATAAAATTAAATATTTTTCTTATATACTGCTCCACAAATGAACTGGACCACCCATAAAAATTGTATCTATTACATTACGTCACAAAAAATATATATAAAAGCTTTTGTTTTATAGTATAATCATATTAAGCATATTTAATTGCATTATCCTCAAATATCAACTGAAGAATTAACAAAATCATATTAATAAAATTAAAAAATAATAAAATTATAAAAAAAACTATATTTACAAAAATAAGAGGAATGACAAAAAAGGGCTAATTAATAGTTCTTTGAGTCTCTTCGAAACGTTTAAAAATGTTTGGCAACGATTTGGCATACTTTGTATAGAATGTGCTATGAACATTTGGGCAAAATTCAAAATTTTAAAATGATAATATTTTATTAATGGACTTAGTTTTTTTTAAACCAAAATATGAAAAGAAATGCTTTTTATAGTAACACAATCATGAAAAGTTACCAAAAATGCCATGACTGCCCTTTTAGAAAATATTTTTAAAAATTGCACCAATATATGCTCGTTTTTTGTCCTTGTGATACAATATACTAAAATGATTCATATGATTATTTAAACGGGAAACAGCTATCTAAACCCACACACGACCTAGAAATCTCCAAAGAACTAGTTCGAATGCTGAAACTGCCTCTTTCGGGCATAGGAAATAGAATGAGATCTCACGGTGGAGTACCAGAAAAATTTAGTATAAATAGTGGGAGATTATTAAACACACACAACGTTATAAGAAATTCTCAAATACCAGTTTTGGGTAGACCCGTGTCTAGTTAATCTTTAATCTTAGACGTTATGTCAATTACACTCTAAAGAAACTAGATTTTGATGAAAATATATAAAAATGAGAATTGAGATGGTTGGATCTTCTTTAAGAAAATGAAACCGTTCTGCAATGACAATCGCAACCT
This sequence comes from Agriotes lineatus, assembly GCA_940337035.1. Taxonomy (NCBI): domain Eukaryota; kingdom Metazoa; phylum Arthropoda; class Insecta; order Coleoptera; family Elateridae; genus Agriotes; species Agriotes lineatus. The sequence goes on along the minus strand of CALNHX010002907.1, from coordinate 11,458 downwards.
GAAAATATGCTAGCGCACGATTTATTATTACATCTGGTCGGTTCCGTTATACGGGGTAAAACCATGGATCGTCAAGAATACTTCTCTTAACTGTCTTGTATAATATAATAATGGTGAGGCACTAACACCCCATGAAGGAGCTTGGCCTGCAAGGCGGAAGGTTAGAGCTTCCGTATCCTCGCTCTCACACCCGGCTGTCGCGTGTCAAATTCATGACACGTGGTGATGTGGTGAGCACCACGCATTAGACAACCGCATTATTACCCCTTGTTCTTTCGAACGCAGGTTCCCAATTATTTAAAGCGACTGGGTAGGCCGCCCGCCAGGCATCGATCTGGGATTTGAACTCCAGACTTCCGCGCCGCAGTCCGATGCTCTAACCATCAGAGCCACGCTGGCGCTCCTTAACTGTCTTGAAGTCTTCAAAATGTGAATTTACAGAAAAATGCTGCGAGTAACATGGACCGACCTATTAACTAACAATGAAATTATACTTAGAGCAAAGGCCGAGTGGGAGCTGATAACTACTTTACAATGTAAGGGAAATTGCATACTTGGGCCATGTTCTTCGAAGGGAGAAATATCGCCGGTTGCAACTCACCTTGGACAAAGAGATTGAAGGTAGACGAAGAGTTGGTCGAAGAACGATGTCATGGCTGAGGAACATTCGAAGAAGGACAGGTATACATAGTGCAGCAGAACTATTCAGAGTGGCGCAAGACAGACAAAAAGTCTTACAAGTACATGCATCGTAAAAGCACAGATGATGATAGGCATGCAATCTAATTATACCAGGCGTACACTTAGTCGCCATTAACGGGTTGAAATAAAAGACTCGGACGATAGTTTTTTAACGACCGCCATTTTTGGGGAAGAACTGGGTTGACAGTGGTCACTCCAAGCTTGAGGGCAGCCTATATCATTGACGGTCAGCAAGCAAAGACGTTCAGCAAGAACCTCGTCCCAACTTCGGGGTAAAAAAGAACAGGGTGGTGGTTGCAACTCAAAACGGCGATTGGTAATTTCTGGCATAAATCGAATCTTAGAGTTCTACGATATCTCAACATAGTGTGTACTGAATTTAAGTATTAACTATTACACGTAAAAAGCTTGTATTTATCAAGTAACAAAACCGACTACGCCAGAAGGCCGAAAAGAAACGTTTCCACTTCGCTCTCCTAAGAAGGCTAAAAACCGCACAGTTAACTGCATGACTGTTTTAAAGTTCTAAAGATTCAACACCTGTTAGGGCAAGCAACTGAACGCGTCTTCTCAGGTGGTCTGTTGTTCAGCAAGCTGGTTACCGAAAGAGAAAGAGGAAGATCCAGGTTAAGATGGTTAAATCAAGTGAAAAAAGACCGAAGATTCCTAGGCATAAACAACTGGAAAAATCTGGAAAAAGGCAGAAAAAATTGGAAGGAGATAATTCATTAAGGCACAGGCCTCAATGGCCTAGATACATATCGATAGGCCCATAATGAATCATAACGAGATACACACTATTTAAAAAAATCATTTGCTGGTTTTACTTGGCACATCCTGCCGACGTATTCCTTTCGAGGGCGACCATTTTAGTTCAGTCGGTATGGTGAAATGCCCAACAGTTACCCGCCGTGAATGATCTTTTGTGGTTTATTAGGGGGACTATCTGTGAGTGTAGTGTTGAGTTGTCGGAAGGTTATGCAATTAGCGTTCGCTGCCATCTGAAAAAAAAGGTTAAAAGCATTTTTATTCGAATATCTCGGAGCCCATCGACGCTATCTTAAAAATTGATACAGCGTTTTAAAGGGCCTAAAATTTCTTATAATTTATGTAGAACTAATATTTTTATTTATTGCAAGAGAAACTTAACGATGAATGCACAAGAAATGGTTTTCTATATTTTTCTCAAAATGTGTATCGAAAATTACTTATTATCGAACTTTTCGGGCGCGGGTGACTGTCGGACTCATAGATATGGACTTCACACATACTGCCTAGACTATTTCTACTAATTCGCAATTTTTGCCGCAACCGCTCAATCAATCGCGACCAACTCTAGATTATATAACTTTTGTGGAGACTGCAACCACTTTGGCGTTAAAGAAAAGTTGTAAAATTAAGTTTAACTAAGGTGTCCCGCGGGATAGACATAAACACTCTATCTCGAGAACGACGAACTCGTCAGGGTGGTTTCTGAGTCAGTTTATATGGAATATTAATGTAATAGTCCAGTCACTATGTCCAAAAATAAGGCCTTTGCTGGAAAGTGAAGGGAAATTTGAAATTCCTTTTCTGGGCTGTTTAGGGGGTCTAGCAAAGCTTAACTTCAAGTTGTCGACCAAGATTTCCTATGTGCTATTTCCGCCATCTTGATAAATGAGTGCGTTTGATTTTTTTGCGATAAATCGGTTCCCGTTAACACTACATGAAAATAATGTAGACATCTTTGTAAGAATTTTGAATTTTCTACAATTTATGTTCTATTACTTTTTCGCATAGGAGCTATATTTGTCGAGATATCAAACGCGAAAGGAGAGCGTGAAAGGGTCGAGATTGTTTTTCGAGCGTCTGGGCTTGTGTCTCTTTTCTCTTTTTATTTAGCCAAAAAGTAGTCATTATCAAACTTGTAGAGGTTGAAAATAGCTTCAATTTGACCTGTTATAAATTGATATGCGACTAAAATTACGACTTGTAGAGCGGGCCAAAGTTGTCAAGTCGGGGCTTAATTTTTATTTCATGTATCGTACTACTACATAAATGGCATATTAAACTTCATTGCATCATGAGAATCGTTATATTTCAAGTAGCCAATACGTAAATTGTTATTTTTGACGTTTCTGCTATAGAAGATTGGTTTAGAAATTTCTAATAAATTAAATTTATTAGTAGGCCAGGATAGAATCCCAGTTTCTGATGATTGGGTCTTTATCTTGATAATGATTTTAAATTTTCTAAACATATTTTAAAATGTCTGCAAAAGTCATATAGTTCCTTGAAACTTATTTATCAAAATGCAATTTCTAAGTGTAAATGTGAAAATCGTTTTGTGTAATGTATTAATCTTGTCGTGTTTTGATTATTGTGACGTTGTTTATCATTCGCATTTAAGTAGCTTTAATGTTGCTAGAAATCAGAAGATTCAGCGATCGTTTTCTTACAGATTAACTAAATGCTATAATTCGTTACCAAATGTAGTAAAAGGCGATTGTACGTCAAAATTTAAAAAAGCTATTTTTCAAACTTTTATGGATAAACATCAATGAATTAATTATTAGGGTCAAAATAACACACTTAGTAAATTGCTATATCACTAAACACCGCCATAGCTGTTTTGTGAGTAATATTTCGCCTGGCGCCAAAGCGTAGATCATTGGATTTTTTTGTTTTCTTTTCTTTTTGTTTTTCACCGGGTTAAGTGGAAGAACAGTGGATAGATCTGTTTTTCTATCAAGTTGAACTTCGCCCAAGACAATATTACGTTTTAGTCAATATTTTTTCTGTGTAATTTTGTAATAATTTAATAAAGACCTTCGTTATTATTATTATTATTATTTTATTATTATTAATATACAATCATATAATGCTGTATACTATCTACTTGATGAAATATAATGATTCCAATAATGCAATAATAGTATATTATACATCAAGGTAGCGAAGCGCAGTATTATAACCTGAGCCCATATTAGATACTGAGCGCGCAGCGCGAAGTATCTAAAGCGCGAAGGTTATAAGACGATTCGCTACCGTGGTGTATATACTATTTTTTGCACTACCAAACGGCTTAATACCTCAATTCCCAACAAATTTCGAAAATATATTAACTGTCAACCTGACAATACAGCTCTTTAAAACGTCAAAATTAAAATAGTCATATTTGGTAACTTAGCAATCTATTAGTTGCCACGGTGAAAATTGTTTATTTTACTTTCTCTCCCTTGGTGGAGAAAATCAACTTCACGACCTAAAGATAAGCCAATTACGGTGCGTTCTGAGACTAGTAGTGCAAAAAGTTTGTTATGTCATCTATATACGTAATAGTACGATACATGAAATAAAAATTAAGCGCCAACTTGACAACTTTGGCCTGTTCTACAAGTCGTAATTTTAGTCGCATATCAATTTATAATAGGTCAAATTGAAGCTATTTTCAACCTCTACAAGTTTGATAATGGCTACTTTTTCGCTAAATAGAAAGAGAAATGAGACACAAGCCCAGAAGCTCGAAAAAAAAACACGACATTTTCACACTTTCCTTTCGCGTTCGATATCTCGACAAATATCGCTCCTACGCGAAAAAGTAATAGAAGATAAATTGTAGAACATTCAAAATTCTTACAAAGATGTCTACATTATTTTCATGTAGTGTAAACGGGAACCGATTTATCACAAAAAAATCAAACGCATTCATTTATCAAGATAGCGGAAATAGCACATAGGAAATTTTGGTCGACAACTTGAAGTTAAGCTTTGCTGGACCTCACCAATACCCCAAAAAAGAAATTTCAAATTTCCCTTCACTTTCAAGCAAAAATTACATAGTGACTGGACTATAAAGAACATACAGCTTTTGAGCGAGATTAGTCGTTTTTCTTTGTATGTCTTAATGTCTTTGTCGATTTGTATTCGGGTTATTATCAATAGTCGTTACGCGGCCGTGTAACTACGATGTGGGTATGGTATAAGGTTAGTGCACTTAGTTGCTATGATTAAGGTCACGAATTGGAAACTCGGTTTGCGGATGTATTTTTGTATATATTCGGATACAAATTTTTATTAATTGTAACCTTTGCATGTCAAATGCCACATTGTAGGCTTTCTCTGTCCTATCTGCACTCTCCGCCCTCCACTCTCTGCCTTTATATAATATTCATTTACATATGTACTTGACATCTACATTGTCAAATCGGCGGAATATTGGCACCACTACTATTTTACTAAGTAATTTTTGCTTTATCATATTGATAGCACAAGTTCTTATTTGTCAAATACAAGTTAATTATTGCCAATGCATTTATAGAGATTTTTTAAAACGTAATATTCAGAAGAGTGCAAATACACACAACTTACAAATGAACGTACTCGAGTGCCTTTAATTAACTATTTTTACTTAAACAAATATTCAAAGGGTAATATTACTTTTCTTCTTTCCACAAAGCCGTATCAAGTACTTTTATGGAATTGTTTTTGTTTCAGAAATAGATTCGCCATGCAAAACTCCAGATAATGAAAATGGAAAATGCGTATTGGTGAGCCAATGTCCAGTGCTAGAGCAGCAGTATTTACAACCAGGAAGTAGTAGTGCAGTGGAATTTATTAGAAGGTCACTTTGCGGATTTCAAATAGATGAGAGAACAGATTTGGTTTGTTGTAGACTGTCCCAAATCAAAAGAGGTATTATGTGTTACATCTTATATCTATCAGAGACTTAAACTAATACTTAGATATTATTAACGGTTTTATCCAGCATGTATTAATTACATTCTTTGAAAACTGTCATCAAATGTTGTATTTTCGTTAAATTGTCAGTAAGAAAAGTGATTCTTTTTTGTCACTTAACTGCGAAATAGTTTTACGGTCTAGAACGCAAAATACTTTAGCGTTCTAGAACATAAAAGAAATGTCAAAAAATTTGTCATTTTTTGGGAACTTATTTGTGATTTTATTAATTAAGTAACATACATTCATTCATTATCTATAGCCTCTTTTACCTTTCGCTATCGAGGACCATTAGTTTTTTATTAAGCAATTTAAACATTTTCTTTCCCTTCTCTGGTATCCTGTGTACCCTCACGGATGTTAGATATTTGTGGGTTTCGTGTCCTTTACCCATTTCTTCCATCTTTGACGGTCCTGTGTCATTTTATTTATTTCTTCTATCGTTTTCTCTCTTGCTTTCCCTATCCTTTCTATGCATTTCATCCAGGTGAGTCTCGGTCTTCCTCTTTTACGTTTCTTCGTTCCTTTACTTTCCATTACTTTTTTCGGTAGTCTGTTTCTATCTAATCTTTGTAGATGTCCATACCATTCTAATCGCTTCTTCTCACTTTTTTGTGTTATCGTTTGTTGTTTCAGTTTTCCTATGATTTCATCATTGCTAATATGATCCAGCTTGGTTTTCTCTGCTATCTTTCTAAAATATTTCATTTCTGCTGCTATCATTTTTGGTTTGTGTTTCTGTTGTAGTGTACAGGTTTTACTTCCATGTAGAATCGTTGGGACCACTATTATATTATATATATTTAGCTTGTTTTTTTCGCATATTTCTCTTTTCCCAAAAATTGTCTTATTTAGTGTGTAATATATATTGTTTGCCTTCTTAATTTTGTTCGTTATTTTAAAGGTCTATTTTCTCGTCGTTTTCTATAATAATCCTTAAGTATTCCATTGTGGTCACTTTTGTTGGTTGATTTTTATACAGTATTCTGATCTGTTCCTGCTCTCTTTTTTTATTTATCTACATTATTTTACTTATTTCTACATTAACTTCCATCTTCAGTTTTTCTCTTTCTTCCGTCCATATATATACCAACTTTTGCATTTTATTATTTTTATCCGATATAAGCACTAAATCATCTGCGTATAACATGCTATCTATTCTGATTGGTATCATATTCCTATGTCCTACTGTAGTCTACAGTTTCTCTACTATTATAAACAAGTATGGGCTTAAACTGTCTCCTTGTTTTATTCTCTTTCTAATATTAAATGGTTCTGATCTATTGCCATTTATTTGTAATTTTGCTTGTGAATCTTCTTATATCGAGTTTATGATTTGTATTAGTTTCTTTGGTGTGCCTGTTAGTTCCAAACAGTTTTCTATTACTTGTCTTTGTATTGAATCGAAAGCTGCCTTTAAATCAATAAATTCAAGGATAAGTTGTTCACCCATTTCGATTCTTCTTTCTATCAGTTGTCTTATTATGTATATATTGTCTGTTGTCTGCCTTTTCTCTCTGAATGCTGTTTGGTCATCTTCTAGCTTATTTTCTATGTGCATCTTTAATTTGTTTTGTATTATTTTTGTATATATTTTGTATGTGACGAGTGATAGGCATATTGGTCTATAGTTGTCGCATTGAGTCTTCTCGCCTTTTTTGAGTATAGGCATTATCAGCCTGTTTTTCCATTCCTTAGGTATCGTGTTTCTTTCACAAGCTTTAGCCATTATTTTGGGTAACCATGTTATTTCTTTCTGTCCCATGTATTTAATCATTTCCGGGTCCACCTCGTCTTCTTCATTTGCTTTACCTATTTTAATGTTTTCTATTGCCTCTTCCATTTCTCTTATATCGATTTTATTGTTCTGTATTTCGTCTTGTTCCCTGGCTGTATTTTGTCATGTTCGTAAATTATTGGCTCCATACTTCCATTTTTTCCGAGACATTTATTTTGATTATGTTGTTTTTATCTCTTACACCTAAATCTGCTTTCTTACTTTTTCCTCTTAGTCCTTTAATTGTATTCCAGAATTTTCGATTATTATTTCTATAGCCTTCATTTAGTTCGCTTCCAAAGTCCTCTCATGTTTTTTTTAAACGAAAAATGCAACAACCCGTTATTTCAAAAACTGTAGAAAATAATTATTTGGGTAACTAATTTTTAAGTAAATTCCATATACATACCTACAACTTTGAAAGGTATGCTATTTAAAGAACTATTGTCAGGTAGAAATGGAACACATACATGTTAATATATTTGCATCAATCAGTGTTAGTCCTAAAGGCAAATAAAAATTTGTCAAATGTGACCTTCCCAGAACTGGTTTCTACAGTAACTATAGGACTTGGCTCAACTCTTATAATATTTAGAAACTCTAAAGTTTACCTAATCACTAATGTAACGAAATTGGCACCCACATTGGCGTGTAACAGTATTTGGCGTATTTACTAGTATGATCCTAACTACGCTACTTTTCTACTTGTACACATGATTCTGTATCCAGTTTTTTACAGGGTTTTCCGATTGCTTTTCACCTTGTATCAATTGTGTTTCACCATTTGTCAAATGTAATTCCCATTTGTCAACATCTGTCAAAATTATATCAAATGTATTTCCCTTTTGTCAAAACACTTTCACAACGTATCAAATGTGTTTCCCGCTTTCAATAGAACTAAACCATATTTATTTAAATGAACACTACCCATGTAACTATTACACAAACAATTGTGGTTATATGATATGCAGTATTATGAAGTACATATCATAAATTAATTACGTAAGAATTTCACTCCTGTGTAAACACAATCACCCAAGTACGACTGTATATGTTGTAAATGTTTTGGATACAATTTTCTCACTGCATTGGGTTTCACGTTAAACTGTCTTCCCATAGCACCAGAAGATAGTCCCTGATTTATAAAATTAATAATTAATCCACCCACCTCATTGCTTATTTTGCTGTTTTGCCTTCTTGCACGTTCCATGTTTGACAGATGTTGAAGGGAAACTCAATTGACACAAATGGAAATTGTTTTGATACAAAGGGAATTTGTTGGATAAAAGGTGAAATACATTTGACAAATGTGAATCTCATTTGATAAGTGGGGAAACACAATTGATAAATGGTGAAAAGCAATCGAAAAACCCTGTAAGCTAGTGGATATGTCACTTCCAGATGATATTTTTACTTTAGAAACCAAGGCTGCTATACTTGAGTCGCCCAACAGATAGAGTGGAGCAGGCAACCCAAATAACATATTACAAAGGTCACTTGATAATATTTTATTTATAATGACTAAAAGGATCAGAGATGGCAACCCTTATAATTAGAACTAATTTCAATTGACATTAAATAACTTTTTGAGGTTATCATGCAAATATCAAGACAAAAAAAACTAATCGTCAGCGGGCTGTGGAAATTCAAACGTATGAATAATGGTGGCACTCTAAGTCTATGTCAAATTCGAGGTTAGCAGGTTAGGTTTTGCGTCAGTCTGTGGCAAAACTGACGCAAAACCTACCCTGTTCACCTCGAATTTGATCTCTTGATATTTGCATGATAACCTCAAAAAGGTATTTAATGTCAATTGAAATTCTAATTATAAGGGTCGCCACCTCTGATCCATTTAGTAATTATAATTAAAATAGTATCGAGTATCCTTTGTAATATGTTATTTGGGTTGCCTGCTCCACTCTATCTGTTCGGCGACTCAAGTATAGTATCACAGCTGTGTGCCTTAATCAGTCGGCAAGTTCAGAAATTATAAAAGATAGAGAAACGATAGGAAAAGTGTTAGAGGTGAACCTCCCCACCCCTTGTATTATTTACAACAAGCTAAAAAGATTCTCACGGCTAGCCAATAGGATCGGTGAGATCTCAAACTGGAAAAACATGTGTTGAAAAGCGAAAAGTAAATCAGTCGTTGCAGGGAAAAAATGTTATCGTTCAGAGCGCCACTGCGGCGTTGGAATGTCTGTGATGAACTGAATGTCCCATCATAGAAGACCTCTTGGCGATGAGAAATGTGATGCGGTGCTGGGTTTCAGATTTGGAGCCCACCTCATTTCTGAGAAAAAAAAAATGAAAATAATACATTTCAAAAACTTCTATTAAGATAACAATTATAGTATTATAACATTTCAAGCAGGTCTGCCTGTAACTGCTACAAGGGCTGCCCAAACACGATTCCTAAGAACTATACTGCTCTTTTATCATTTAAACCAAAATAAATAGCTCCACGGACTGGAGAGCCACAATTCTGCATCTATGGGGTGATCATAAAGTAAGGGATATACTTTAACTTATTAACAAATCAAGCTAACAACAAAAAGTAAACGAAATCTAATTGCTTAAGGAATGGGATTTTATTGTATCTATGAAAAACAAAAGCTCTGTTATGACAATTGTTGACACGAGTATCAAAACAAAATCATTCAATTTGGAGTTTATTTTCAAATTAAAACTCAAGTAAACGTAAAGTTCTAACGACTCAAACTGTAATAGCATGGATCTACAAACAAGAATTGGTTTAGTTCAGTGTTATTATGAATGCGGCAGAAATTACACCGCTGGATTACGAAGATTTCGCACGAGAATGGGTTTGAGAGCGGGGCCCAGTCAAATGAAAGCGTACCTCAATTTGATACAAAAATTTGAAAGAACAGGTTCGGTAATTGACCTTCCGAGATCAGGAAGACCAAGGATTAGTGATGTACAAGTTGCAGAGGTTTTTCATGAAAATCAGGACATAGCCAGAGGTAATCCACTAGGAATCGGCAGTGCAAATGCAATATCCAAGCGATTGCAAATGCCGTACACCACGGTTTGGAAAATTTTACGCAAAATTCTAAAAATGTATCCATATAAACTGAAAATGCGGTTTGAATTAAAGGATGCAAATTTGGCTACTAGGTACGATTTTTCTTTGCGATTATTGGCTCAGATGGAAATTGAACCCGAATGGTTATCCCGTATTTTATGAACAGTTGAGGCACATTTTTCTCTGAATGGTGGAGTCAATACTCAAAACTGTAGAATCTGGTCTGCAGAAAATCCACAAGAAATCGTTCAAGAAGGTCTTCCTGACAAGAAAGTCACCGTTTGGTGTGGTTTTACAGCTGATTTTATCATTGGTCCGTACTTTTTCGAGGAAATTCAGAATGTAGAAGCCGTATCTGTAACTGTTAACGGTGAACGATACTTGCAAATGTTAAGAGATTATGTTATTCCACAGCTTCAAAACGAGCACCACGGAGTTAAAAACATGATTTTTATGCAGGATGGAGCACTTCCGCACATCACCCGACCAGTTAAAGAATTGTTAACTAACGTTTTTCAAGATCGTGTTTTAAGCAGACATTTTGCAAATTCATGGCCACCAAGATCACCTGATCTTGACCCAGCGGACTACTGGCTGTGGAGTTATTTAAAAAATTTAGTGTTTAAAAGACGACCAACAACGCTACAAGAATTAAAAGACAATATTACGGAGCAAATTGGTGCAATTCAACCAGAAATGTTACGAAATGCTGTGTAGAATTTAGAGGAACGGTTGCTGATTTTACAAGATCAAAATGGAGGTCATATTGAACATTTGCGGTAACTGGGTTTGGGCATACAATTTCCCATTATTTAAACAATTCAATATCGTTTAGTTTTTGTTATTAACTTAATTTGTTAAAAAGTTGTAATAAGTTAAAATATATCCCTTACCTTATGATAACCTTTACTTAAACAATTAAATAATCCATTATCGTTCGTCTCCATTCTTCACATAAGAACTGTGGAAGTTTTTCAATAGTACATGCACACAAAATATAATTTTTAAAGATGTTTATTGACATCTAGTTTAAATCGCATTTTTACCAAATCATTGAAAATATTATTGGTCTGCAGACATTTAATTCTTTTAGAGAACGCAATGGAAGGCTCATCGTGCAAAACGCCAAAACCGGAATTAAAAGATGGGAGATGTGTGCGTATAACAAATTGTCCAGCACTTAATGGCTATTTTTGTATCTAGAATGCGAAATG